>VXAX01002993.1:0-24530 GCA_013399835.1 Leptocoma aspasia | reverse complement strand
TACCTTTTTTTTTTTTTTTTTTTTAAATTCTTGGCAAGATTTGAATTGCATAGAGCAAATAAGGAAAACCCAATGCTGAAGACAAAAGGCAGTGTTGAAAAGCCATGATTGTTATTCTTCCTGAACTTTGAATGAGACCATAGTCCCATGGAAAAATTATATACATAATAATGAAATTTAAAAAGTGTGTTGAGTGTACAGACAAGCATAAAGGGCAAAACTGTGCTGTTAGGCAGCCTAAGTTGTGCTGGGTTTTAGCTTTTAACTGTTTGGTTTAGTAGCCTTATTGAGGGATTTTTTTTCAGCACTTTTCTCAGCACGGTTGCACAGTTAAATTCTCACAAGCAGCAGGAGATACATATCTTGATCTCTGCAAAACAAATTATTTTACAGAATCTTGCCTTATAGATAGGTCTTACAGATCTTACCAATAGATATGATATTTTAGAAAAGTAACCTGTGTGGTACCTGAGAATTGTCATGTGGGCTGTTAAAATCATGCAATTAAGCATTTGATATTTTTAAAGTTATCTGTAAAGGCAGTTTTGAAATTTGCGTCTATGAAAGGTGAAAATAAAATGTAAAGAAGTAGAATTTTACTTTTCTAACCATAGTTATCTGTAATAATGGATATTTTTTATTATGATTTAGTGGAAAGTTAAGGCTTTGTAATTTGGTCTTGTTCTTAGTTTTCAAAATGCTCAACTTCATGAATTTACACAATCTAGCAATATCATTAGTGTTGTTTGGGAACTGTTATAACATGAAGGTTTTTGTCAGCTAAGAGGACAAGGTTGTGGTGTAACATAGCTGACACCACTGGAAAGGTAATTTCAGGTTTATTTTGAATGCAGTCTTACTCCTTGTCCTTTCCTGCTGAGTTTTACATGAAAGAAATGTACGACTGGTTCCTTTCTTGATTTTTGTTTGGGTTTAGAAAGAAATCGTTACATTCCTTTTCTGACAATTTGGAATCTTTTATCACTTCCAGTGCAATAAGAGTCTTCTTGGGGGTTTTCTTTTGGTGACTGTTATGGCCATCTCCAGTAGAGCAACATAAACCTTGTGTCTTCAGGTTAAGTAGGAAGCTCTTAACAGAACATTTAAGAATATTAGAACTTCAGATAGTCCAAGTGAAATAACAACAGGGTTATTTTAGCCTGAAGAGAAACTCAAAAATTTGTATTGGTTTGTAGTTCTTTGTGTAGCAAGAAAGAGGAGCAAAGAATGAAGGAATAGTCAAAGCACTAATGGGATTAGAACACTCTGTTGTATTACTTCTTTCTAGTAAATGCCTGCTGATTGTTCTCTCCAAATAGAGATAGCCCACTCAGAAGTGGGCTGGTAATTCTACAGGCAGGAAGCCCTGTTGACTGAATAGCAGAGAGGAGTATAGCAGGGAATAAAAGGTGTTACTCTTTGTGCTAAGAGCTTCTTGGAAAAAAGAAAGAATAAATTGGCATCTCGTATGTCTAATATTCTGCTTTCCTCCAACAATAGCCTATTTAATTAGAAAAGCATATTTATGTCAACGTGCTCTGGTTTTGTATATGTTAAATGCCATTTTAAATAGATTTAGTTGACGCTGTTTCGTATTTGAGCTGTAGATAAGGATGACAGTGAATATAGTTCATATGATACTAACACTTCTCATATGGTTAAACTGGATTTTTTTTTTTTAAAGTCCAGTAGGATACTGCTTACTCAACTGTCCTGTTATTTTTGTAGGAAACAATGCCTCCACCATCCCACACTGCATTTTCTGGCCATCATTTACCATTTGTGGGTTTCACATATACAAGTAGCTGGTAAGTTAAGAGTTACAGAACTGTCTGTTGGCTAGTTACACAGTATTCTAACTTTCTGTCTTTGAAAGGTATTGAGCAGATATCCAAGAATGTGATTTAGTGAGGAAATTACCATAATCTAAAATGCTGTCTGTTCAGAAGAATGAGCTCTCTGCAAGTAAAATTTACATACATGTAAAGGTCAGCACCTGTGCTCAGGGAAGTTTTGATGAGAAAGGTTGTTATTAGAGAATGTATAAAATTAACTGTCCATGACAAAGTTAAGACTAGATGTGTGGATCCCAGCAGAACTTAGTTTATTAGACATTAAAACTAGTTTTATTTCTGGCTCTTTGACACTTCTCTATGTAAGTCTGAATAGAAATTTTGTAAAAATTACTTTAATTGATATCTGGTATTAATGTAGAATTTATTTCACTCATTTCTGTTGCTAAACTAAAACAGGGAAGTCCCTTGTATGGTCTTTGTCTGTGGAAATAAATAAAGAAAGAATGTTTACAATCACTGAAAAACCAGGCCTATGTTTCTGCTGGGAATGTGACTATGTCCTAGAATGTCCTAGACTTCAAAAGGATTATTTGCATAAGTGGTAGCATGTGTACATGTGTAGCCACAGCATTTCTGGCATGTCCATGCCTTAGTGGTTATGGGATAATTTCACACCAGTTTTAGTGATCGTTGTCTTTAAAGCATTTGTGATACTTGATTAAGTAATCTCAAATGAACTTTTATTGTAATCTTACTGTCTAGGCTGTTGTTTGTTGCTATCTGGCTAACATAGACTGTCCATAATGATTTTTAATCAGGAGCTCATCCACTTCTGTGTAATAAAAAATTTAGGAGATCAGGCATGCTAGGTAAAAATTATTTCAATTTCCAGTGAGCACATACTAACAAAGTATTCTTTGATGTTATAATAAATGGCGTAGTAATTAACAACTTAAACAAACTGTTTACTGGTTGATGTTTTTGTAGCACTATTTTAAGCCAGGCTGTTGTAAAATCCAGTACTATTTATTTTTTCCCCCCAGTGTGCTTTCAGACCGCAGCTGTCTAAGACTGACAGCTGGACCACCCTCCATGGATCTTGATGCCAGCATTCAAAGAACTTTGGAGGATAGTTTAGCAACAGAAGCTTATGAGAGGAGAATAAGACGTCTAGAACAGGAAAAGCTTGAACTTAGCAGAAAACTGCAAGGTATAATCATTGAAAAAAATAACTCCATCACTTTTTAAACTTAGATTAACCTGCAGTTTTGTAAGATACTGTTTATACTGTGAAAAAAAAAATTAAATATACCTCCTGGAATGCTTTCTACCAGAAAAGAATTCTCTTCATTATTTCTGTTGATAAATTAAATTTCTATTACTCTTTACTCCTGAAATACACCATGTATGCAACTTCTTATGCTATCTTTCTTCTCACTGTACCTTGGTCACTATGGCATAAACATTTCATTCTTAAAACTTCTAAGAACTTAATTGGTCTAGCTGACAATTAGTGAAAAATTGGCACTTAATAGTTGGAAATTACAAACTGTAGAATGCCCAGTGCAGGATCTTTTGGCATGTCTTAATTTATCAGTAGTATCTCTTTGATCTCCTCAGATGTCAGACGTGTTATTTGTCCCTCTCCCATCTTTTTCTAGAGTCCACCCAGACAGTGCAGGCTCTGCAGTATTCAACAGTGGATGGCCCAATAACAGCAAGCAAAGATTTAGAAATTAAAAGTTTGAAAGAAGAAATTGAAAAGTTGAAGAAACAGGTAACAGGTATGTTATAAATACTAATGTAAAAGCTGTAACAGGAAACTGTATTTTGTCAAGTTTGGTTTTTTCTCTCCAATTGTAATGCTAGTTTTCCTTGGCTTTATAGAAGAGTTTTCCAGTCTATTTTTACTTTTCATTTTACCCCTGATTTTTCCACTGTACCTCAACATTTTCTCCAAATTCAATTTGGGTTTCCTAAGTGGCAAGGAGTAGTGCATGAGAGAGGATACAATGGGCCATGAGGCTGCACTTCCAGCAGCAGAACTGATCAAAGAAAACTGCCACCAAATAAGTCCTGCCTACAGCTGCATGGCCCCTTCTCAATCTGTGCATTCCCTGCACTCTCTCATGACTTTACTTAACTTAATTAAACCAGGAAAATGCTGTTAGATAGAGAGAATTTAATCAACTTATGATCAGATAAATCAGCACAAGGTGGGCAGTAGAAGCATATGAGGTGAGAGAGATGAGAGGGAGAAGAACCACCTTTCAGCTCATTTGAAAGGAATGAGCTGTCATTCCTTTCAAAACTGAACATTTCTTTTCTTTGCTTCTGAGAGTTCTTGAAGATTTTATGAAAACTAAAGTTTGGCTGTCAAATACCTGAGTACTTAAAGTTGGAAAAGTGTTTTTGAAATCTGTGCAGCTAAAAAGATTAATTTTTTTAAATTAATGTTATGCTGCCTTTCATCAGGACTCTCAAACTAGTCAAAAATAAAGGATCTACTTAGCCCAGTATGTGTGTTTTACAGAGGCAACTGGAGATGTTTATGGAAAGCCTTACTTTCCCAGATTCTGGGCAATTCATGTTTTAAGAACTTTGAGAGGGAGAGCTTATATTGCACCACTATATGGAATATAGCTATGAGTGAACCGATTTGCTGTCTGTTTAGCTAGTGCATTTTTAGCCTGCTTTAAAGGCTAGTATTCAATATTCTTGATTTGATATTCTGAATTAAGTTAAAGGGAATTTTCTCTTATAGTGATTCATAGCATAGGACTCCTGCTATCCATCTCCATAATGCTGACTTTAAAATAGGATCTTGAGAGCAGAGAAATCTCAAAAAAAAGGAAGAAAGCAAACAAGTTAGTTAGGAAAACTAACAATAGACTGTTAGGTATCAGGTCTGGAACCAGAGAAACAGGGAGAAAAAGCCAATTAATCATATAGGAAAATGTCTGTGTTTTGTGTGAAAAGTCAGTCACAAGTAGTAGTAGATACATCTCTATTATATGTCCATATCTTACCTGAGGCAAGGGAAAAACAAACTGCCAAAAAGGTTGGAGGAAACTACAAAAAACATTTGTTCTGGTTTGTATTTGTGACAAGACTTCATTCAATTCCTGAAAGTGTCAGAAATGCCAGCAGCGACACCCACAGAATGAGTAACTTGAATTTAACTTGCAGACACTAGAGTTGATGTGTTTAGACTCTGCAGCTGCCTTGTGGGGCAGGAACAGCTATGTGTGAACTGCAGAGTGCAGCACATAGATTAAACCTGTTAAAATTGTGTAGTCTGAAAAAAGCCTGTTGCACATACACGGTTGGACAGCTGCTCTGGCGTGATGCAGCAGTTTTGTATTGTACCATAGGCATTATTTTTGGATAGGAACATGGCTTAGCTAGCTCAGGGAGGATTCGTCTGGTTTGAGTGATGCCATGTTGGCACTATATCAGGACAAAGGGTTTTGTGAAATTTTGCTCCAGCCAAATGTCTCTCCTCTTGCTGCTGTAATGAGGATAAAGACAACATGATCAGATCAAACTCCTTCTCTGCAACAATCCTTAGATCAGGTTTTGAGTCTTTGGGACCACTGGAAAGCAACATTTACAAAAACAGCTTTTGAATGAGACCAGTCATTTACAGAAAAACGTCAGGATCAGCTTTAAGTTCTATTTTATTCTTTACTGTTGAGCTGTACCTTAGTTCACTGCTGAAAGTATCACTCACTTCCTTTGGTAATGAAAAAAAAAGAAATAGTAAAGGTGTGGAAACATTCCCCAATACGTCTGCTATCCCTTTTCAAATTAAAAGAAGTCGAAGTCTGGTGGAGGTGGTCAATACTGAAAAGGTTTTTCCTAAAGTAATTTTCTTCTTCACACTACATACATATTTGTGTATTTATTCATAGACAGAATATGTACTTTTGGAGTTTAGTTTGGAAGTGAATAATGGGATCAAATGAGGAAGATGTAGAGTAGCCTAACCCATCCCCAGTCACCACACAACTTTGCCAGTATATACTTTAATGCTTCATCTGATCCAGCTATTTGTTAGAAAACACTCATTTGTGCCTTAAGCTGTAAATAATACAAGCAAATTTGATAAAATAAAAAGAGAATGTTCTATTTTACTTGATTTTATTGGGGTTTTGAGATGGTTTGTTTCTGTATTCTGCCATTAATATAGTTTTAAAATCTAAGTGATGGCCTTGTCTGAATGCTGCCAAATATAGGGGAACTAGTTCCAGGTTTTCTGGATAGCCTTTAAAGGATCTAATTTTTCTACTAGACCTGATGAACTTTAAGAAGGTTCAGTTCTGGTGCAAAGCTGAACTTTTTATGCTTTGGGCTCATCTCCTGGGCAAGTAAATGTAATGTAATAATATATTACAGTGAGTGTTTGCATATATTATCTAAAATTTTAGTTACAACTAGGGTGATTAAATGGAAAATTACCATTTACAACACATATGTCACACCTAGCTTTCTGTTATATTTTTTAACCTGTTTTACTGCCTTTTCTGAAGCTGTAAGAGTAAACACCTGCTTAAGAAGGTAATAAAGAATGAACTCAAAATTGTGTCAAATTCAGGAGTGTCACCGGGAGGGCTTAGAAAAATACATTTTTCTTGTCTATCTGGTTTTCCAGGAAATGACAAGCTAGCATATGCTTTCAATTTTTGAGGTCAAAGTTATAATTTTTGTTCACTAAGTTACATAGAAGAAAACTTTGAGGAATCTTTAATATTGCCAAATATGTAAAGGGCAGCAATGCAAGAAGAAAACAGAGCTGTGGAACAAAGTAGTTCATGCACAGAAGAGAGATTTATCTTGGCTCAGCAGAGCCATATATAAACTTTCATTTCACTGGTGACTTCAGAGTAGACTACATAAGGGAGGCAGTTAATAATTTCTGGCTTTGAGCTACATCTCTTATTTAAGTGCATTCTTTTAAATTTTTAAACAAGAGTCAGTGAATTAAAACAATAGTGACTATTTTTCTGAGTATAAGCTAATGGTATTAATTTGCTTATAAAATTCTTGTGTTTCAGAAATTAACCCTCTTAAAAATGTATGTGTTTTTATATTTGATTTCTCCAAGAGCCAGTCTCTCAGGGTTACATTTATGAAAATGTAGTTAAAGGCTGTTATTAAGAGAATAGGTGGGTTCTGGTTCTTTGGGTATATACAAGTGGTCTGAAGACCTGCCCACAACTGAAATAAAAGACATGTCCAGTGGTTTCATAGAACTTGGAATTAACTTACCTTCCTATGTATCTTTCTTTAAAGTCTTGTCTTTAAGTAAAGACTACAAGGCAAAAAAAAAACCCCACTCACTAGCTAGAAAATTTCAGTTGCCATATTTTATGAATTTCAGTTTTTCTTGTAGAATTTAAAGGTATTTATATGACATTATTTAACTGTGCCATAGAAATATACTGTCACTGTGTAACTGCCTGTTGGTAAGAAACTGTCTGCAATAGTTCTCCCTTATTTATAGTAGTAATAAAGCAGATCACATAAAAACAAGTGGTTTTCACACTAGAAATAAGTGAAATCAGCTGAAGTTAATTTTAAGAGTACTGACAGGAGAACACTTGCCAGCTCTTGAGTGACCCATTATTTTTACTGTTTCTTTTTGGGGGAAATTGGGAGGAGGAGGGAGACTGTTTATAATTATAGTGTAAAAAAATATGTATTATATATTACATCACAGCACATAAAAGTCAAATATATAAGTTGTGTTAAAGCATACACTACAGAATTATGTATAGAGCATGGTTGTTATCATGTGAGAAGACAAGTTGTTATCATTTTTGTGTTGTATTCCAGCAAGTTGTGACCTTTCATTCTGTTCCCTTAAAAGCAGATAATGGCATCTGAAACAACCTGCTCCCTATTCTAAACCAGATAAGAATTGCCTTATTTTGTGATTAGATGGAAAGCAGAAAAAATATCAGAGGGGCTTCTAGCAGCTAGGCTATGCTATGCTAAGAATTACAGTTTTTCCCTTAGAATATTTAGAGTTCTGCTGCTTTTTCTAGAATCTGGTCAGCTAGAACAGCAGCTCGAGGAGGCCAGCACTGCAAGGAGGGAATTGGATGATGCTTCCAGACAAATAAAGGCTTTTGAGAAGCAAGTCAGAACGCTGAAGCAAGAGAGAGAAGATCTTAATAAGGTAAAATCATTTTGTCAGCAACTGTTCCAAACCCTCAAGACTGTTTTATTTTTGTTCATTTTGCTTGTAATAACTTTGAAGTGTAAAACTAATGAGCAGATAACAAGTGTGAAGCATGACCTACTTAGCTTTCTGCCTTTTTTTTGTTGAAGAAAAGGACATTATTTAACACATTGTCTGTATGACTGCTGGGTGCTCCCTAAGTGATTGCTTCCAGATAGTGAACAACTCCATAATCCAAATTGCATGGTGGCTGCAAAAAAGGTTTTAAAGCTTCACATTTAGGTGATAATGATAGGGGTTAGAAGACAGAGTAGAGAAGAACTATTCCAGACAATTTAATCTGAAGTATGGGTGAGACTTTAACAGTGAAAAAATGTGAAGAATATGGTATTAAGGCTGTGTCACACAAATGTTTCCAGAAGGGAGATGTGAAAAATTGCCCAAGTATAAAAATTGAAAAGTAATTTGAAATAACTACAGTTAAAGAATACTGGATTTTATTTCTTCTTCTCTATCTCCCTGATCCCTCATTTTCTTATTTATAACATAGTGTCTTTAATGGCTCTTTTTTGTATTCATTATTAAATCAACCTGTAATCAGGTGTGAAATACATAAAACCTGCTTTTCATTGTGATTATATTGGCCCAGTATTTTAGAGTGCACACTAAAGTTGATGTGCCAGCTGTGTTTAACAGTCTTTCTTATGACCCTTAAAGTTCTTAAAATTTTGAAAGCTGCCAGTTTGTCCCAGAAAGACCATCTCTCTTCTAAACTAACTCATAGTGATTAGGACCTCTTTTTAAGAGCCTTAGAAACATTTTTAGATTTACATGGATGTCAGCAGTGCCAAATATTAATTCTTTCTGTTGTTTTTTTTTTTTTTTTAAATCCTGAAATTTGCTTTTCCTTGCTTCTTTTTTCTGCTCTGGTTTGACTGAACATTATTGAACTATTTAAATGGTCGTGGTCCCTCACTGGTAGTGTGGTGGCACAAATCTAGGGCACAGCAAGCTTTGTGAAGGTATTGTGGTGTGGAGTTATCCCTGCAGTAGCAGTGTTATTTCATGCTGGTTCTTTGAAAAGAATAGTTATCACATATTGCTTTTATTCACTGCAGTGTTTTGTTGCCTGAAACTTTCTCTGATATTTGATATTAAGGTACAGTGTATGGAAATAATATTTGCCATTGCAGGCCAGTTTTCTAAAGCTTCTTCGTTAAAAATTTTCATAGAGTAGAGTTTTCCATTCAATTTTAATCATTTAGCACTTGAGATTCTTGTAATTTATTTAAGTAATTTTTAAAAACCAATCCTAATGACGTTTTTGCATTAAGAAAGAAAGGTATTTTTATATTGTAATGCAAGTGCTTGAAAACCATTGTGTTTACCTGTAATAATGGAGTAGATTCCTACTTGGTTTACATTTATGGAGTTTTACTAACTCTAGTAGTGTAAAACATGCCTCTTTCCTTATTTATAGAGGCATGCAATCTGTATTGTAGATGCATTCATGAAATAAAAAAGAATATGTAGTTTCTATTCACTCTGCAGAAGGTGTTAGATGTGCATCCAAAGACAGAATTGGCCTTGTAGCTTTCTAGGTTTATTACTTAATTCTTTTTTTAAACTGTAGGAACTGGCAGAGTCTAGTGACAGATTAAAATCCCAAGCCAAAGAGCTGAAAGATGCACACAGCCAGCGGAAATTGGCAATGCAGGAGTTCTCAGAGATGAACGAGCGGCTGACAGACTTGCACTCTCAAAAACAAAAGCTTGCCCGCCAGCTCCGAGATAAGGAGGAAGAAATGGAAGTGGTGATGCAAAAAGTAGAAAGTTTAAGGCAAGAGTTACGCAGAACAGAGAGACTTAAAAAAGAAGTAAGTGGTGAGAAGACTGTTTAGACTCTATGAAATAAGTTATATGTAAGGTTTTCTGAGTTTTTTTCTTAATTTGTAAATCTTTAACCTTTTGTCTGTTGTTTCAAACAGTACCAGTTTTGTGTTCTAAGACTTTGAAGTGTTCAGTTTGGTGCTGAAGATTTCTCTCTTATATTGAAAATCATCAGTAGATTTTGGGAAAAAAATGCAGAATCCTATCTATTAAAAACGTATGTACTTTTGTAGCTGGAAGTCCAAGCTGAAGCTGCAGCTGCTGAGGCATCCAAAGACAGGAAATTGCGAGAGAGGAGTGAACAGTACTCTAAACAGTTGGAAAGTGAAGTAGAAGGGCTAAAGGTTAGTCTGTTTTGATATTAACACCTGCAAACTTACTAGTCAAGTAGGACTTGGATCTGTTTGATTGCTTTCAGATGTAGGACAAAAGGGTTTTGTCAGTCTGTCACTTCAGTTGGCGCTGAATGTTAACACAGGCATGCATTGCATTATTGCCCAGAAAAATTAACATTTCCCTGATGTGCTATTTCTTAATAATAAGCCATGTCTTACCACATTGCTTCCATTAATATTTTGCTTAACTTTACCTGTTAAAAGCTTTTTTTTTAGCATAGAATGGTTGACTATTTGAAGATAAAGCTGCAATCTAGGCAGGTTTCTGTATAGGTGTTCTGTCTGCTGTGTTGTTCCTCATGTTTCCTGCACAATAGGTGTCAACTGATGTAACCATAAAGGAACAATTTTAGCATATTCTGCCTCTTAGATGCAAGATGAAGCAAGAACAGCATTGAGCATGAAGGCTTTGTTTATATTTATGAGATTGCTCACATGTGCATGTGATTTTAAAAGAAGAAATTTAAAGCAGCCAGGACTGTTAACTGTTATTTTATTCTGTGATTTAGCTTTTTATGCAGTGCTCTAGAGAAGTTAGGCTTTCTCAAAAATTGAATGGAAAGTTTTTAATTTGCTTGTGTGGATTGCTGTTCATTTACAGCAAAATCCTGTTCCAAATGTTTCATGCAGTAGGGTAATTCAAAACTTTTTGGGAAAATGTGAGATTAGTCCTAATCTGGTCTTAATTTAAATGAACAACTAAGTCTTTTTTCATGGTAATTCTCTGGGACATTCATCAACATTAAGTTATGGCACAGAAAATTTGTTGGTTTTTTGCAAACATTCTTCTATTTGGCCTTCCTTTGCTAAAAGAAAATAATGAAATCCATTCAATATGGAGTTTGGATTAATGAAGTTTCTACTGCTGTGAATTCAGATTGTTATCTGAAAATTAACATGTGTTTCTTCTGCTCCCATGAATCTTCCCCATCAGCAAAGAGTTTGTATGACAGTTTAAGAGGCGAAAAGAATTTATGGGAGATCTGTTGAGAATAAACGATACGCTGATTTATAACAGCAGGGCAAGTTTGTCGGAAGAGGAAAAGGGAATTTTAGCTTTCTTGGTAATATTTTACAATTCAGTAAGCACACTTTGGATCACGTGTGGTTGTTGTGATACTGCACTGTCCATTCAGTAAAAGCTCTGCATGGCTCCTTAGTTAAATTCAGGGAGCTATCCTACACAAAAGTAAGTATTTAAAGAAAAAAGGAAGGTTTCTCCAAATGAGGAGAATAGAAAAGACCATAAATGATGGCAGGTTAAGTGTAAACAGGATGTTAAGAGCTAAATAAAGAGAATTTAGGAAGCATTTTGCAGAGGATGCTCAGAGTGGCTGGGGACAGTTCTTTAAATCCAAAGCAGAAAACCTCAGGAAACTCATGGGGCTGCTTGGGGAGGGAAAAGACAATCTTTGAGCTAATAGAGCTGTGGCAAAAAATGCTCCACAAGTCCTTGGTGTGTCAGACTTCACTGCTGAGGGAGGGGGGATTGCCACACAGTGTGTTCTTTGCAGCAGGCTGAGCAGATGAGCTGGATGTGCCTGGGATGATTGCAGGAAGCAGGAGAGCTGGCAGGTGAGTCAGATCTGAAGTCACCTGAGGGAGTTCTGAAGGAGCTTAAATGAGAAGAGAGCTGCTGGCCACGATGTGAACCCCCTTATTACAGGCAGCCCACTGTGCCACTGTAACTCTCATTCAGATCATCTGGGGAGGTGCAGAGGACTGGGTGCAGCTTCCTCAAGAAAGGAGTAAAGGCTGTGGTAAAGGATGAGGTCAGGGAGTTCATGGATGAAGCAGACAGAGCCTGTTGGGGAGAAGGCAGTGTGCCTTCTGTCCAGCTGCAGCACTGACCTGCTGGGGTTCTGCAAACTTGTCAGTGAAGTGTGTAGACAGAGGGGATCCTGTGGATGTCATGTATTCAGATTTTCAGTAAAATCGGACTCAATATCAGTCAGCAGTGTGCCCTGTTAGCCAAGAGGGCTTCATTAAACAGCAGCTGTCAATGTGCCAGGAGATGCATTATGTCTCAGTTGCACCATTTGTCCATTTGAAATAGGCATGTGTGAAAACACCTATTTGGAATATGTGCTTACATCAATTAAAAATGTATTCTCTGTTTACTGTATCTCTCTAGTTCTCTAAGCCATTGTTCAATACCATTCGGCTTTCTCTTCTACTGCACCATCTCTCTTATGGTTGCAATAGTGTCTTTTCATTGTGGTAAAAAAATGTGCAATTCCACTAAAACATTTTATATACCTGATAGAGGATGTTGCAAAGCCTAAACTTTTTCTGTGCTCCATTACTCTGTATGTGTGAACAATTCAGGATGATGGGTAGTAACAAACAAGTTCCATAGTTAACTGCCTGTGCATGAAAGAAAATTCCAAAGCTTGCTTTTTTTTAAAAAAACCTCTTTTTCTCCAAAGCATCTCCTGTTAGGATGGCATCTTCCTTCTCCAGTTTATCATTCTGCATCCTAAGGGCAGGATTTTACTCTTAGATCAAAACAGATGGTTGTTTTGATGAGTTAGAGAAAACAATGCAGTAGCAGCACATCTCTGGCTCGTACATGTGGGGAGTTTCGTGGGTTTTTTGCTGACACAAACAGCAAGGCCCAGCTTTCTCACAGAATTTGTCATGGTACAAATTCAGCTCATCAAAATGTTCTACAATGACATTTAGCTCTTAAAGCCTGCTCATACATCAGCAAAAGAAAATTACCCAAAGCCATGCCAAATTAAGGGTGACTGAGAGGTTTTTAACATTTCATGGTAAGAATGGAGGTATAATTAACAAAATACTTTCAATCCTCTGGAAGGTGTGACAAAGTCACCATAAGGAAGTAGGTTTTCCACTTACCTGCACTTTCTCGAAACCGTGTTTTTATTAATTTCCTTTCCTTAGAATACCTTTAACTACATATTTTAAAAACCAGAAGAAATTCCAAACCAAGTTGTCCATATATTGACATTAAAAAGTTATTTCCATACTTGGATTTCAGTGCATGTCATGCCACTATCTCATTTTGAACCTGATCTTGCTCCTCCTCTATGTTATGGCAGGACATTGAGTTTAGTGAGTGCAGCATTTGGTGCAAATGTGTATGTATCCTGAAGCAGTATGTAAAGACTATTGAAATGCCAGAAGACCTCACTAACAGAGCTATGAAACTGCGAAAAGTGAAGTAATTACTCTTATTGTTTAAAGCTTGTTTTTCCTATTAATCCACTATGATAGAAATGGTCAGTTTAAGTAAAATAAGTCAGGTTTCCCTCCTGACTGATGCAATCCATATAGTGTTTCGGTAGCTAGACTTTAGCCTTCAGTTAAGCCTCTGCTTGTCTTAGTATAGCTTTTCCAGAAATTATTTGTCCTTCAGAATATATAACTGTATATCCTAGTCCTTACTCTGCATTTCTGAAAGTCACTTGAACTTGTTGCTGTCGGCTGTGTGAGTGGAAGCATCAAAGTCTGTAATTCTGTGGTCACTTTCTGACTGCATTGAAGGGGAGTCAGAGGTGTTTAAACACCAGAGGTGTTTAAAGTGATGGTCAAATTTTCAGTGGCTTGAAAACTATTACTGCACTTGCATAGCAAAATAATTGAGTGTTACTCAGATCTATGCTCTTAACAAATACTGAAGAAAGTTGAGATAGATATGTTTAACTCAAGCCTCTAATGGGATATTTCTAAACAAAGACTTTGGAATATTGAGTTGTTACTAAGCATCATTTTCAGCATAATTGAGTGTTAATTTGGGGCTGTTTATTTTAGCAAAAACAGGTTGGTCGCTCACCTGGGGTAAGCAGTATAGAACACCAGCAAGAGATCACTAAATTAAAGGCAGACTTGGAAAAGAAGAGTGTTTTCTATGAAGAGGAACTATCTAAACGTGAAATGATGCATGCTAATGAAATAAAAAGTCTGAAGAAAGAACTGCGGGATGCAGAGAGCCAGCAGCTTGCCCTCAAGAAGGAGATCATGGTTTTGAAAGACAAGTTAGAGAAAACCAGAAGAGAAAAGTGAGTATTGTGTGAAATTTACCTTTTTTTAACCCTTTGAAGTCTCCTAGTATTGTTCCAAACGCATTGTCATTTCCTTAGGGGTAATGCAGGCTGTTGGATTTTGGCTGAGCTGATGCCAGGGTTGAAAACAGTCACCTTTAAAAATAGAACAAAAAACTCCACATCCTTGTACTGAAACAGTTTAATTTTGCACCAGAACTGTTTTACTGGCTGACCATTCCAAGATATGTAACTTGAGTTACAGACTTGCAGCTTGGGGTAAGTTGACCCCTGAAGCTTACGTTGCACTTTAAAACCGTTTTTCAACATTTTTCTTTTATTTGGTATTTTCATATTTTGATGCAAAACTAATGTGTTAGAGATCAAGTATTGTTTACATTTCTGCCAGCACAGGAACAGTCACTTCATGTGAGCTGAGGCTAATCCTTGCTGGGTTCCATCCAGTGTTAACATCAGTCAGCAGACTACTGTGGGCGTAAGCTGCTTTATCTCTTCTGACATGGTAATTTGTCAGACCTGCTTTTTTTTCTCCCACATGGTGGAGCTTATAACTGGCCTTGAGATTGTTCTTTGAGGCATTCATCAATAAAAACAAGTTTTTCTGTTGGATGGTGTAGTAGTGGGAATAAGTTATAAATTGAACATGCTCATGTTCATTCATAAAAAATTCAGAATACTTCAAAGACACTAATATGGATGAGTCTTTTTGCTGCCGTAGCAAGATGGCAGATGAAACTGTGGAGAAGTCCCTGCTGAGAGCTTAGCCAAACTATAGCAAGACCTTTAAATATAATTAGTAAATTAAATACAATTTTTTTCCAAAAAGTTTATGCAAATAGAGGTGGAAACACTGTATCTCTGGTAAATTGTATTCAGCAGGGACTATAGATCATACAGCTTAGAATGCAGTGCATGAACTGTTTCTTCCTAGCATGCAGCTATTCAATAGGCTGGGCCTACTAACAGCATAGGAGTTTGCTGCTTTGTTCTAGGTGGAGAGGTTAAAACTTGCCTCAACAGCGTGTTTTCATTGTGACACAACTTAATGGTCTTGCTGACCGATGAGTTACAAATGCACAAAAGGCTATTCTGTCTTGTAAAATATAAAGGTGATGGTATGGCACTCTTTCAAGTCCAGCAGTGTCTCAGAAGGAGGAATGTTCAGTAAAGAATCATGAATACTTCTTTCTGCAGGTTAAATTGTTTGTAAGGTTCATACCTCCAAGCAGTGACCAGACAAAAAACTCTTTTCCCAATTCTAATGTTGTACAGCTGCAGGCATTCTGACTAGATGTCCATTCTAGCTAGTTCCTAAACTGTCTTTCAGCCTGGTCTCTCTCTATAAATAAAAAAAAAGAACTGGGTACAAATCTACAGTGGGTGCTGTCATAACCTTGTGTTTCTGTATGTGTTTCAAGTGTTTGTGTAAGAGAACATTTTAAAGCACGAGCAGAAATGCGTCACACAACCGGTATCTGACATCTGGCTCCTCATGGCAAGGGCTGCAGCATCATGTTAAATCAGGTGTCCAAGCACATGATTAGTGACTGGTGAAGGCCTGATCTTATCTGTCTTTTGTTAAACAAATCTGCAAAATCTCATGCAAGCATTAGGACTCCACAGAACAGCAGCTGTCAATGTGCCAGGTTATGCTATGGTTTGACTTAGGCAATTTAGAAGGAACGCTTAAGCATTAGGAATACAGGAATTGCTGTTGCTACTCAAGATTTGGTAGTTTTCCTTAAAAGAAGATAGATTTTCTGTTTCTGCTTATCCATGTTGGTTTTAGCTTTTGTAGTCTGGCATGAAAAGCTTTTTGTGAGTCTTCCAGTAAGAGGTGTTGAACGTAAGCACTGAAAAGGAAGCACCTGGAGGCTTTGTGCTGAAATAAGTGGAATTATTTCAACAATAGGCTTGGGGTGGGCGTGGAGTTGAAGTGTGCTTATACAGTTTGGCAAAAATATTTTAGTAGTCTAAAAATAATCTTCGGTGCGTATTAAAAAAGATCTTGGTAAGAGGATGTGGTTGTATTACTGTGTAAGATGAGTGAATTACATAGGTTATTCTAAGCAAGGATCAGTAAGAGCTTTGACAAAATCTATATGTAGATTTTTGTGTAACTTGCACGTTGGTGGTTTCTGTTTTGCAGTTTTTAAATAGATATTTTTCTTTGTTTCCTTCAATTTTAAGCTTTCTAACTTTTGCTATTTCAAAAGCACAAGTCTTCAAGGGAGAGAGATTACCTTCCTGTGCAAAATGATTGTGCTTTGCTGAAGTCTTATAAACTGCATGCTATCAAAGTTGGAAGCAGAGGAACACAGTATCAGGCCAGTGATCTGTGTAGCATGGGATTCCATTCCTTAGAATTGTCTTTAGGAAGTATTTCAGAGGAAGATGCACCAAACTGTGTAAAATAAATCACATTTGTAGAAACTTCTTTTAGGCCTGTCATTTCATGATGGATTTATAAAGCAGAGAGCTTTATAGAACAGCATTTGCTGGTTTTAAATTGTGTGATATGAAGAAGCCTGGGGGCTGCTGTTTGTTTCAGGTCTATTTTTCTTGGTTTCAAAGCAGTAAGATAAAATATTTGGCCACTTTGTACAGATGCAATAAAGAGCTGGAGTGACAAAGTGATACCATAAAGCAGTATTTCACATTGCTTGCATGTGGTTTGCTGCAGCTTTACTGATAAAAAGAAAGGTTGGTCGTGTATATTTTCTTAACTGAAGAGGAGACACGTAGGTAAATGTTAGATGAGAGAAGAAGTTTGATGGGAGAGGAGGATTCCAGGCTTCAAAGCAAAAGCATTATTTTGAACTTGCTGCCTGTCCAAGGTACACCTATGGAGTCTGTCACAGTTTTGTTGTTTGCTGAGTTGCTGTTTGGGTGTGATGGATCATACCCACATTCTCCTTTGTTTCAAATTTATCTTCATTTCTGTATTATACTGTAGCAATCTGACTTACAGATTGAAAATGACAACTGGTAATGACAATCACCAGCTGAATTAAGAATGTAAAGTACATAGAATTACAAATATGTTGGGCTCCTTCACTAATCCATAGCGTCCTTAATCCACCGCCATTTATGGCTGCTTTGAGCCCTAAAGCCTTAAAGGAATAAATTTAAGACAAATACAGAAATAAATTCCTAAACAAACCCATGACAGCTGTGTAAAAGAAGTTCATTAAAAGTTAGTTTGGTCTTCTGTCTGCAAAATTAGCTTTAAATCTACGCCTTGAAAACAGAAGCAGGACCTGTTATTAATTCCTATGCTTTAGGAATTAATGCCAATGCTTTAATCTCTTCCTGCCTTTTCCCTACACTGCTCATCATATGTATGGAATCTGTTGATATAGAAAAGGAGTGGTGGTGCTTTTCAAACTTGGCATTTAAACAGTGAGATAGTATGTAACTTTACTAGGATGAAGTGTTATGTTTCAAAGGATGCCTGGCAACATAGAATTTCACCATAAGTCTAACATGTTGTACTAGATTTCAAAGGGTGGTTGAAGCACTAAATGAATTTCAAATTAAGAGCAGGAAATACAAAGCAGCATTGCTCTTAACTGGGTTCACTGTTACCACTGATACTTCTCATCTTTGGAAAGTTTCTCTCAATTAGGCAAAGCTGTAGTAGTTGTGCATCTCAGAAAAAGAAGCAAGAATGTAATTTACATTTACATTGTGGAAAATTCTGATCAGTATCTAGAAAAAAATTGCAGTGCTCAAGACAAGGTTTCCCCTGGATTTTATTTTTATAGAGTTAACCTTTAATACTGGGAACTTTTTCAAGTCTTTTCAGACTGGACAGTGGTATTTGCTGAGTGGATATTTTCTGTATCTGTGATACTTACAGTATACTTCTGTCAACCTGGTGATGAACTTTGTGCCATTGACCTGAATAGTTGGTAAAAAGGTGATACAAGATGCAAGGTTAGTGAATCTGAAAACAGTAGATAAATGTGGGAGTTACACATCTAAAACATTGGAGTGCACCACTTGAAGGAGATTCCATGGGTTTTTTGGCAAACAGAGGGCCTGCAGCTTCATTTGTTTTCAGGTTCTCGCATTCATTGTGCAAGATCAAAGTTGATATTAAGCAGAATCAGCCAGGGGTTCTCCTCTACTGAATGACATCCATGGGAGAAGGGAAGGTTTGGGGGAAACAGCTACTGTGAGACTTCCCTAGAAAGAATAGTCCAAACTTGCTGTAGAATCTGGTGATATTAGGAACGTGTAAGTTATCCATCCACTTTTTACTCATGGTGAGTATATGATACCTGAATTAGCAGTTCACATATGACTTCTGGGCTGTTCTAAATTGCCCAAAGACTAGCCCACATAGGCTTTTCTCATCAGAGACCCAGCCCCAAGTGCTGTAATTTAGCTTCTGTATGCTCTGGTTTCATGTGTGGTCATTTTTGCCTGTCATTCTGTGTGAAACTTGGAATTACAGAAATGTGTGTGTTTCAATAATGTTCATGTGAGCTGAGAATGTGCCCTGAGCATTTTACAATGTTGGCACATGCTTTGGTCTGCTCATTGTTTAAAGGATACATCTGAAGAATAAAATTTGTTTAAGTGAGTTGATAAACATTGGCCTGGTGGAGCTCTGTTAATTCTGTACTGAAGGATTCTGTACCAACTCTAAAATTCAACAGACTGGCTTGCAGTCCGAAGATGGTGGTATATTAAACTTCTTAATTTTAAAAGACTCTGCCATTATCAAAGTAGTACTTCCCTTCAACATGTGTGTGCATTGATCTCTTTGTGTTTAAATGAATAATGGGGTGAGTTAGAAAACGTCCTAATTCTGCTTCACTTTATTTCTTAGCCAAAGTGAAAGAGAGGAATTTGAAACAGAGTTCAAACAAAAGTATGAACGAGAAAAGGTTCTGCTGACAGAGGAAAACAAAAAACTTACAAATGAACTTGATAAGGTAAGTGCTGATTGGTTGAACCCTGAATTTACAACTATTGTATGCTATGTACAAATTAGACAATATGAAGCTGCACTGGTTCTTACTAACTCTTAACTGAAAGCAGAAATTGATGTTACACAAAAAATTGGTGATTAGTATTAGATTTGACTAGAGTACCTACATGCATCTGAATTTGAGAAGGCATATATATATATATATATATATATATGCGCATATATGAGTATTTATTTGTGGGAATGGAATTAGATGGTCTTATATTGTGGTAAGATTAAGTCTAGACAGCACTGCAAGCCAACAAAAAAGGATTATTTTATTGTATGACCCAAATATAAAAATACAGTTAATGATGTGATTAGTTAGAGTATATTTGCATGTCAATTGTTTGAAATACCAGGGCTCCTCCTACCATATGAGATTAAGTGTTACTTTGAGATACTAAAAAAATACAAATGATAAGGCATATTAACTGAAGTGTGTTGAGCAAGAAATAATTATGATTCTTGCACTTGGATTGTCTCTTTATTGTTCATTTTGACAGGTTATTCAAGTTCATTGTGCATTATCCCAGTCTTGCTAAACTTGTCTCTTCCTTTTGTAATGCATTTGATTTTCTAAAAATATGATGAAAGTACAGTGTTCTTCAAAGTAAGCATGTTTGCATGTCTGTGCTCAAATTACAGTATATTTTCATACCAGTATAAGACAGACTATATAAATGCCTATAGGCAGGATTAGTCCAAGAAAACTGAGAAAGAGCCTAGTCACTTTGATAGTTTTTCTGCTCTCTCTCTTCCCCCATTACCTTTGTATTTTTCTTGTCAAATGACATATAATAAGTAGGAATATTTAAATTATAAGCCCATTTAAATGATAAATAGGGTGTGGAGTTATTCACATTTGGAGTAAAAAGCAAAATAGATTTTAAATTAGCCATTCTTTTATAATTTTGAATTGTTAATATATTTCAGTACTAAGAAGCTTTCACCTGAGACTTCATTCTCCTAAGCAGGCCTTCCTATAAAGTCTATCTGGTCTCTGATTCTAATTTGACTTTCTGAATAATTACTTAACATAATGAAGGTTTAGTTCCTAATACCAGCTTGGGTTAGCTGTGGCTTTTGTCTTGCAGAGTGTGACTGTATGAATGGCAGCAATTTGAATGAGAGAGGTTAATTGCTAGGTATAACATATTGTACTTAGAGATGTGCATTTAATTTCAATTTCCCTGTCTACAAGTAAGTCAAAGGAAAAATAAGGCAATGTGAGACACCTGGAGAATCTCAGGACTGTCTCATGCCTGTATCTGTTCAGTCTCTCTCTCCATGGTTACTAAGCAAGGGAGAGGTTCAGCAGTCTGATCTGAGCCATAACAATTTTTATGCCTTTGCTTTGCTCTTCTAGCATATATTTTTCTATACAGGACATTCCACACCTATATGGTGCAAAGCAGAAACCTTCTAAGAGTTTTAGAGGTATTTGGAGATCAGAAAACTCATTAAATTGATAGAGTAAAAATGTTGTTCCAAGTCCTTAAAGGTGGCTTTTCAGTACAGCTAAGGTTACACATAAGAAGAGATTCTGGCTTTTATCATAACATGGTGTTTATTGTCATGGCCAGTACCAATTTCTAAAGCAGATGCAAGGTGTGGGAGAGGGGAACATGTGGTTTTGAGTCTGTACAGAGATGGGAGTCACAGCAGTGTATACTTTTAACGAGTTGTTTAAATTGTCCTTCAGCTCACCACCATGTTTGAGAGGCTGAGTATGAATAATCGGCAGCTGGAGGAAGAGATGAGAGACCTGGCTGATAAGAAGGAGTCCGTGGCTCACTGGGAGGCCCAAATCACTGAGATCATCCAGTGGTGAGTGCTCTGCTCTCATGGCATGACAGAAACCCCTCAGTGTGTGGTGGGGCTGGTGCTGAGTTTTTGTCTTTGCACATGGCACTTGGAACTGCTGAGGTGAAACCTCACACCCATCTGGGATTCTGCTGGGGTTTTGGCTCAGATTTTAGTAATATACAAATCCAGAAAATTGTGTTCCTCCTTAAGAGTGAAAGTGTCTCACCAAATAGAGCTTTTCAAAGTGCAGAAGAATCATGGCCATTGGGTGTGGCTTGTGGGTATGGAAGAATGCTGAAAAGAATCATGTGCTGAGCTCACGCCTCCGAGAGGGAACAAGCCTGGGAAAAGTAGTGGCTGAGTGTTTGTGTCTCGGCATTAATTTCCTTCATCTGCTTGGCATGTGGCTCAATGAAACAAATACGGTGCAACTTTTATGTGATTTTTTTTTACAAGGAGAGTATTTGAGGCTACCACAAAGCTAGTCAAGTGATGTTTGTAATGGTGCTTTTGCTAAGTAATGATGTTATCTTTCTAGAGTCTTCTGTCCAATTCTAGTAAATTAAAGAGAAGACAAAAGGTTGAAACTATTAAGAGAAAAAGGTTGTGTATTTTAAGTTTTTATCTATCTTTATTTTTCCTCTTCATGCCTGTTTATCTCCCCTCACCTTTAAAGGTCCATTGCAGTGTTTCACATCTACATAATCAGTTTGCATTCAGACTTTTTATTTTACAGATCATCCCCTTCTAGGAAGACTTTATCATGATATAATAGTATTTTTCTGTTACTGATTGATTATTCCCTCCCCCTGTTTTTCCTGGCTCATGTTAGTGAAAAAATCTAATTTGTTGTGTCCAGACAAAAATGGGAAACATTGTTTTAGAGAAACCTAGTTTGGTATTGTTGTAATGTTAGTTCAATTTTGTTGTCCAGATATAGGGAAGCTTGGCTTTTGAATAGTGCCATGTGAATACATAACAAGGCATAAGGGCCATCCTCTGGGTTTTCAGTGTGTTTTAAACAATGTTTGTTGCATTAAAAGTATGTAATGCTGATCTGTGTTAAGAAGTCAAATTTGTCTCAAGGCATTATATTTGTAGCAGAAGTTAAAAAATTAAAGGGTCCACTTTGAGTGTGTTCCTTTTAAATTTTGTCTCTCATAACGGTGATAGTAGGAGACAACCTGAGTCACAAAAATGAAAAAAAAAAATTTAACTGGTAATTTAACCAACTTTTAATTTCTGGCCAATTGGAAATGTTTATTCAGAAAAAAAAATCAAGGTAGCAAGTGAAACAAGTCTATAATTTCACACTCCTTATTGCTTTAAGGTAGTGCTTGTCTGTCATATTGCACCAAGGTAATCAAACACAGTTTTTCAGATTTACATGTGAAAACACTCATATAACTTGGCTGTAATAGGAAAAGACAAATCAGGATTAATTATGGATTGCTCGACTTAACACAGTGCAAAAATGTACCAACAGCCATTAAGAGTGTACTTTCTCCTTTACTTTTGTGAGAGTGTTTAATATTTTAAGATGTATTACTGGTGTGGTTCAGGCATAAAGCATTTTTAATGTTAGAGATGTCACTGTAAAGGGTAAAATGGTTTGGGCTTGAGTTTTTTCAGGAATATGCAAGAGTTAACTTACAGAATGACAGACACCATTTTACTGATCCCTTATGATAATATAGTGTCTCCTAAATAGTACAGAACTAAAAATTAAAGAATTATGTGAAAAGGAAAAAATACGAGTACTGAGGGCAAACATTAATGGAATTTAAAAAGTCTGGCTTGGTTCCAGTTTTTCATCACTAAACACATCTCAATTTTCCCTCCATACTTTTCTCTGCTTATGTTAAATTTTTTTCAGCTATGTGAGGCCTTATCTTAGGTCACATTTTTTCTTTGTTATGTTTAGATTTTTCCATGTGTTACCCAGATAATCTGGTCATGTCCTTCTGCTGTTCTTAGAATTCAGCACTGCATACTGAAAACTAGGCCCTTCTCTGGGGAACATGGGTGCTATATGAAGTATTTAAGCATCTATTATAATAAATATTTTAAAAGAAAAAAACCCACACCCAATTTTTGAGAAAACTAGTCCTATTTAATCAGTCACAAGCCAGTGTTTTCCTCAGAAGAACATGCACTTCTAGTCTGTACCTGTCCACATCTTCAGTGTGACAATGGAATGCCTTGGAGCTAGCAAAGTAGAGGAGAATTTGTGGGCTCCCTCTTCAAAGCTTAACAGATTTCTCACACAATATTGCATTAAAATATGTATTTTGGGTGCGTTATTTCCGCCTCCTGAAAGCTGCCATGGTTTTTTTGTACCATGATCCAGGAAGGATAGGAGGAAGTAGAAGGAATTAGTTGCTTGGTTTATAAACCGTTTGCTCAGCACCTGTAGTAGTTCAAGGGACTTGTTTTAGCCCTGTTTGGAGTAACACAACCCCAAGAAGTCCCTAAATTCTTTTAAGTGCTTTACCATCTAAAGGATACCTCTCAAGAAATTACTTTGAATTCACACTTTGGATGGTTAAGATTTGTCACTTTCTTCATGATTCCTGGGGCTCTTCTAAGTTGCTGTTTCTCTCAGATTTTATAACTTGTGAGAAATTTTAATGGCTTATGACATTGCCTTTAGCCTTTCCCTGCTTTCTTACTCTGCTTTATTGCATCTTCAGGGATAATGTATGAAAACCTTTTAATCTTGCTGTTGTTATCTCAAGATGCCATAAACAAGGCAATGTTTTAATATAAACACTTGAATCAGACTTCCACTGCAAATTCTATTGTGGACTCACCAGGTCCTCACGGATCATTCAGCCTTAATGGAGCTGTTATAATGACGAGTTTATATTAGCCAAATCACTCATCATTCCTTGACAAGAGTAAGAAATATTGAGGCTTTTATAGTCAGCTATAAATTTTCCTGTGGGAGATGGGAGAGAGATTAATTGCACTGGAGGTTAATGCAGTCACTTTAAAAAGGAATATTTTAAATAGCCATGGTACCGTATTTCTGTGCTGTGCAGAAAGGAGGTCGCTGGAAATCTTGGTAGTGATTCCCAGTGTAGTTGGCAAGAATCTTGACTTGGGAGGGCTTAATCTAACCTAGTTGTAGAAGTCCTAAGGTAGACAACTCAATAAATCCTGTGACTAGTACTCTAGAAGTCTGGTTTTCTCACCACAGGTTGCAAAGGAAGCCTACACAACTCATATCAGATGGATAATTCTGTGTTGTTGAGTATGTTTATGTGGATGAGCTGAATCCTACCAGTTTTACCTATAGAATGGATGTTAGGCTTATATTCTGCTGCCCAGAAGCTGTCACAGTTGTTTACCACAATATTTAGTTAATATTTTCCTTATCAGACAGATTTTTGTACTATTGTTGGTTTTATCTTAATTGATTTCATTGAAAAAAACCCCAACA
>VXAX01002984.1:78197-102600 GCA_013399835.1 Leptocoma aspasia | reverse complement strand
GGAAGTCTTTAGTTTTGGCGAGTGCCGCCTTTGCCGTGCTGGGGGTGACGGTCCGGTGATGAATTGCAGCGAGAACCTCCGGGAGGGCTGAACTGTGCTTTTAGATCCCGGGCTGTAATCCCGTCAGGGCTGGCGCTTCCCGCGGGCTCGTGCTTTCACTTTTGCTTCCAGATATTAATCTATGAATGCGTACAGGAAGGGCAGATGTGGGAGGGTAGTAATGAAAAAGAGATAGAGAGAAATACTGTTGGTGAAACTATGCCTGGTGTCCAGACCTTTGTTGGTTTCTGATTGTAGTAAAGAAGAGCATATGGTTTTAAATCCAGCTAGAGCATAGGTCTGTTTCCTTCGGTACCGTTTTACTAACGTGCCCAGGAGTCACATCGGAGAGTTTTGTGTGACAGGTTGTGAGGAGTTTGTGTTTGCAGTCAGACTTGTTGAGCAGAGCAGCTCGAATCTAAAACCATATCAGCTTCTAGAAGAAAACAGTTACTGGCTGGCCTTGTTATTCTTGCAGCTTGGGCTTTCCTACTGCAATGCTTTTTAAACTTGTAGAATATGTTTAATTCAGATTTTTCCTTTTGGTTTGAGAACCTATCCAATTTGAACATTGCACTAGAGAAATAAATAACTGCAGAGGAGTGGAAGTATTTTCTGCACTGTTCCCCTCTTTTTTTCCCCCCTGCTCTGCTGTGTCAGTTATGTACTCCTGCAGCCCATTATAACAGAGCTTAAAGCTCCTGATTTTCCATTTAGTCATTAGGCATAAATCTCATCGGGGTGTGCTTATTGTTTCACTTGTTATAGTTTGGGGGTTGGTATTGCCTTTCCAAGCTGACTTGGGGGGACTCCATCAACCTGTGTTGAATCAGGGCTGTCCTCATGGGACAGTATCACTGGCAGTGTTTTATGCAAGACATGATGTTTTGATAACAGGAAACAGGTGGGTACAAGACAAGGTGAGAGCAAAAGAAGACTTGTTACACAAAGAGGGAATTTGCTATTAGCAGAATTAATTGCCTTTGTCAACATTTGAGAATTTTCCTCGGTTATTAAATATTAACAAACCTGAACATCTGAAAATACTTTCTATAAGTAAGTTGTGAATTTTTAAAGAATATTAATACTAAAAAAAATTGGTAGTTTCGAATACCAGACAACTGACTAATATATGACTTAAGTATAGTGTGTTGAAAGGCATACCCTTGTCCTATGAATGAAGAACAAAATTGTGTTATTTCAGTATCCAAGTCTGAATTAACATGAGTAAATGTTAAGTTATGATGCCTTTTCTTCCAGGTTACCAAAATAGGAACAGTGTAGTTGTCTTAAAAGTGAGCTGTTAAATTCTCATCATTCTTAGCTAGACTGAAGCTTCTGTGGCAGTCTAGTGGTCTCAAGTTTTCTCTCTGGAGAATTCCCTTTGCTCCCTTTAATGCTGTAATTCTTGTTCTCAGCAGGAGCTGATGTGGCTTGTCATCCTCTCCAGCTGAAATATTCACAGCTTTCTGGGTAGTGAAGGTTTTAACTGAGTTTTGCACTTTACTGTGCTCCCTTGAAGTTCTTGGGCTTTCTGGCTTTGGACTAAGCAAGCTTTCTGTGTGTGTCTTTTGAGGCAGGAACAGAGATAGAAATGTGAATTATGCAAATACCATTTTCATGAAGAGACAAGGCCATGGGTAGTTACTGTGATAAGGTGGTAGGAATGTTTAACTGTCTCAGCTCTGTATTTTCAAAACATTGTATCTTTTGTTTGCTCTATATCCACAGGCGCTTTTTTTAACTGTTTAAATGAAACTCTATAGCTATTGCAGTTTTTAGTATGTTAAAACTTAGTCCTTCAATTGAAAATATTCCCTTCAGAAAATAGGTAGATTAACCTTGGGGTTTAGATCTCTCATGCAGAGGATGTTCAATGAGTGTATACTGTCCCTTTTTCATAATTCAGGTTTGGTTAATGAAGGCAGAAGCGTGTGAGAACACCCTGAGCTGGTCACATTTAAACTTCACGCTGCACAGTCAGTCTGAGTGTGCTCTCTGGGTAGCTGAAGGTGTTACTGGGCTGAGCATGTCGGCATTATCCATGGGAATTTGGAGAAATATCTTTGATATATCTCAGAAAAACTCTCAATCTCCTCATTAAAAATGTTAAGGACAGGAGAAGACTTCTAAAAAGAGTTGTTGATCAAAGAAACTTTAATTGCATGAAAAGTATTGGTAACAAAGCTAGGAATAAATGTCAAAGTTCTAGTTAAATTTTAATTCTTGTGGGGGCTAAAGATACTGGAATTTATGCTATTCCTGTCTATATATTAATAAATAGAAACATAGCTGTTAGGGCAATTGCAATCATGGCATCCTTTGTGCTCTGTGCTATATGTTTTTAAACATTTTGATTGTGTGATTGGATTTCTTTTTTTTATAAGTAGACTTCATAATTTGTTAATGTGCAGTTAAGCAGTTAGTCCTGGGGACAGGCAGTAACAGCTTTTGCCCTGCAGTCTGTGTGTAAGATGGCTGTGCAGCCCCTGATTTACTGATTCAGCTGCCTGAAGCTGTGCTCCATAAAGTGGAAGGACCAGTTGGTTTGGAGCAGCCTGGGCCTGGGGGAAGCACCGAGCCGTGCTCAGGGTGGGCGGTGCAGGGAGAGGCTGGCTGGACCTGTCTTGATGGATTTCTGCATTTTCCCACCTGAGCTTGTGCTGTGCTCCTCAGGAATTGCTGCTAAAATCCTCATCCTGTGCAAGCAGGACCATCAGTGCTGGCTTTCTACTCAGTGCTGTGTGGATGTGTCTCAAGGGTCACGTGCATTTTCAGCAGGGGCTCTCTGCACAAGGTTTGTTCTCGTGTAGCCCTGCACGTGAGGAGTCAGTCATTGGCAGCAGTCATTGATAACTGGCAGCAGTCATTGATAACGTGTGGGTTCCTGAAGATAATTAGTGACCACTTGTGCCTCTTCAGTTGTGTAGGTTTGGTGTGACACCTGAAAGGTCTGAGAAGGGGTCTGTAAAGTTTCTGCATTTTGGCCAATTGTCTTTTCTTCAAACTGCGTTAATGGTGTTGTTCCTTTTCTTCCTATGAAAGTGAAATGCCTCTCTTGTGTGTTTATAGATTGATTTGGATACTATTGATGTCAGCAATCTCAACAGACAGTTTCTGTTTCAGAAGAAACATGTTGGAAGATCAAAATCACAGGTGAGGAAAAAGTCAAAGCTCAAGCCTCAGTACTCAGTATTATTTATGGATAGTGTTAGAAACGTGTCACAATTTAGTTTCTGCTGGGAAGAGGTAAGTGTTGGTTGGCTGATCGTGGCTGTCCACAGCATTTCATTATTAAAATATTTAAATCTCTTAAGGTAGTCAACTTACTCAGTACACTGTGTCGATACACTCGATAGCTGGTATCAAGTCTGTCTTTTAGAAGGAAGGAAGAAATAATAAGTGTTTTTTTTGTTTTCTTTTTTTTTGTTTTGTTTCTAGGTTGCCAAGGAAAGCGTGTTACAGTTTTGTCCAGAAGCTAATATTATAGCTTACCATGATAGCATCATGAAGTATGTTTGGTTTTAAGCTCTAATTACATGTTTGATTTGCAAGTACTATGTTATTTGAATGCTACAATGGTGTGCTTTAAGGTATTTTACAAAGCTTCCTCAGTAAGGAGAAATAGCTGTAAATGTGAACTACCACACACCTGAGTGGGAGTGTGGCTTTTGCATGGGTTTTAAGCTCTGGTAGTAAGCTGTAGTCATTTGTTTGTGTCTGTTTTTTGTTGTATTGGCAACATTTGCCATATGAGTTTCTACTCTGTAAGGATGTCCTGATGTCTTGAGCAATAATTAAATTAAGAGACATGTGAATGTTGAGTCTGTGATTAAAAAAATTAAGTCCTTTGTGTGTGTGTAGTATAAACTGTCATTTATATATGCCCCAAGCTGTTGAAATTTAGTCTGTATGATCTGCAACCAATGAGTACAGTACAAGATTATGTAGGGTTCCATTAGTTGTTCCCCATGTTTTAATTTATATTTGCCAAAATTTCTAAAAAAATGAATATTCTGTACCATGGAGGTTTGAACTCTGATGTTGCTATTAGCCAGTGAAACACTGACTCACTGCATCCTTCTCCTGAAACTGTTAATCCTGTTTCCTCTTTTCTCTCTCTTCTTCTCCACCTTCTTCTTTAAGTCAGAAAAATGCAATATGAAGATAACTGAAGTGTCAGGGTTTAAGGTCCCATGTGGTGGCTCCTCAGGGTATGGCCACACAGTCAAACCAATGGAACTATCACAGCACACTGAATTATGCACATGAATTATATCACAGTCTGATGAGCTGTGGTAATTACAGTGTGCATGTTTTAGCCACAGCTGATGGTTTTTAAGGTCAGTTACCACAGCTCAGCCAATTTACTCATTAGGTCAGAGTAGCTTAATCACTTTCCCTTGTCTGCCCGTTACATTGGTCAAATTACTACTAATTGCAGTAGCGTCCTTCCACCAGCATAAAGTTCATGCTTTCACCCAGCTTTAAAGTGGGCAGAAGACAGATGGGGCAGTTAAAGGTAGCTAAATGTATAAATCTATAATATGTGTAATTTATCACACGAACATTGGTTGCATGTGTAGAGTTTCTGTTGTGCAGTAATAACCAACAACTCGGATGTGCCATTTGAAATGTTGTTTTTGTTTTCTATAGCCCTGACTATAACGTAGAGTTCTTCCGCCAGTTTACATTGGTTATGAATGCTCTGGATAACAGAGGTGAAGTTTTCACTATGATTTTATATTGCAGATGTTGCTTGTTCCTTGCTGCAGTGTCATTTGAATAACAAGTATCCTGCTAACCCATCTGCAGTTGGGCTAAGCCTCGTGTGCTTTGCTAGAAACTTGAGGGGTGGTTAGTGCTTCTGCAGGTGTTCCGAAGGGAAATGTCCACTGCTAATTGCTGCTTCAGGGGAGCTGCTGGGTACTGTGGGTACAGAGTAGCTTTAGTCAGTTGAGTTTGCTGTGTTTGATACTGTCCATATATCTTGTGAGAATGGGAAACTACACTTTGTGAAAACGGGTAGTGCTCTGTAAAGAAGCAAGGTATATTAAAGATAAGTGCATGGGATGCTAGTTTGAATTTGGAGAAGTAAAACTTCCTTTTTCTTAACTATTCAATTTTTTTCTTTAAAACCCTCTTGATTTGCAGCTGCCCGTAACCATGTGAACAGGATGTGCCTGGCTGCTGATATTCCTCTTATAGAGAGTGGAACTGCAGGCTACCTTGGACAAGTAACTGTTATCAAAAAGGTTAGGTGGGGTGTCACTCTTGTCATTGGCTATTTTAGACAACAGGGAGTGGGTGTTTGGAGATAGAGTTACAGTTCATCTGTTAATGGCCAAAACTATCAGTAGCCTTCTCAGAGTGACAAGTAAATGCTTCATTTTTCACCAGGGAGTGACAGAATGTTATGAATGTCAGCCTAAACCAACTCAGAAAACTTTCCCAGGCTGCACAATCCGAAATACGCCCTCGGAGCCTATCCATTGCATTGTCTGGGCCAAGTATTTGTTCAAGTAAGTGGCTTTTTTAAAAAAATAGGTACTATGGTTCGTTCTTCTGGTTTCTAAACATACAGAGAAAGAAATAAAATCTACACACTTTTTTTTAAAGTTTCTTATAATGGATTTTAAATTTAATTTTAAATTTATTTAGAGGGATTATGGTGAAAACCTCCAGTTCCTTGACCTGGGTTCTGGGGTGGTTATAAAGATGGAAGGTTGGTTAGTATTTAGGCCTTGCTCTAATAGCACAAAAAATCTGGCAGAGTAGTTTGGCACAGCAGTGTAGGTTGAGGTTGCTTTACTCTTCATCTTTGTATGAAGTAAGCACATTTTTCAGTTTAATGCATGTTTTAACAAGTGTGAAGTTCGTTGGAATCTTGGATATCCCAGAGGTTCTAAAAATGCATTTAGTACTGCAGTGTAAATATTAGGCTGAATATTGGGTGAGCTACTGAGTTATACAGAAAACTGTTTTGCTGAATTCATTTTTGTACTGGGCATTTTGTGTTGTCTATGTTAAGTCCACGTGTGGTGGATTCCAGCAGTTTAAAAAGCAATGTATGAAGTGGCAGTCTGTCTGAAAGCAAGAATCATAAAATTAATATATATCCATTAGAAAATATTTGAGTTTTTAACCAGATATGTTGAAATTCCAGTCTTCTTGTTGTTCTTAATTGTTATATAGCCAGTTATTTGGAGAAGAAGATGCTGATCAAGAAGTCTCACCTGACAGAGCTGATCCTGAAGCTGCCTGTGAGTGTGCTATAAACTGGTGGCTTACCCTGTTACTGAAATGTTCTGTTTCAGAGATTATGACTCCTTTCTGTACATTTCTTAGGGTTAGAGAGTTCAGCTCAATTTTCTTTAAAGAAGATTCTGTTTCTGGCCTTTGGGAGGCTTGTATTTTGAACAGAGTACCGAGTGATATTTGTAGTCACTCTGCATTTCCCACTCCTAGCTGAGGGTTTGCAAGGAACTTCAGGAATTGTATTTGAGCTCTTCTAGCCTGCAACACTTCAGCATTAATCTACATAGGAAATATGTCCATTTTGAGTGATATTTTTATAGCTATTCAGTATTTTTCTGTAAGGACAGTAATCATAGTTACTATGAGGTGAATAAGCATCATTGTTGGTTGCTTCTTTTGGATCCTTTGGTAGATGAATGGACTTGGGAGGGGGAGCTTAGAGGATCCTCCGACTCTTCAAATTCTTTGAACATCAGATAGTGATCACTGGACAGGTTGTTCCTACAGGAAGTGCAGAATGAAATAGGTGAGTCTTAAAAAGAGTTGCAATATAAAGTCACTTAAAACAATGGCTGCTGAAGTAGTTGACAGGTAGCAAATGCAATGCCACTTACTTAAGTAAAGACAGCAGGGCACTTAGAGGAGTGCTGAGCTGGAGCCTGGTGTCTGCAGTGACAGACTGCCCACAGTCGGGGTGCTGTGTGACACGGGATGGCAGTGTCCAGGTTTGACCCCAGCTGGCAGCTTGGCACCGTGCAGCCCTGGCTCACTGCCCCTCCCAGAGCAGGGAGAACCACACAAAAAGTGAACCTCACAGGCTGAGATAAGAACAGCTAATAATGGAAACAAATATGTAATACTATTGATAATAATTGGAATAAAGAGAGGGGGGGAAAAAGACAAACAAGTGATGCAGTTGCTGACTGCCCGCTGGCCAGTGGATGCTCAGCCAGTCCCCAGGCAGAGATCAGCCCCTCCCAGCCAACTCCCCCAGTTTATGTGCTGAGTAGGATGTTCTGAGGTCTGGAATATCCCTGTGGCCAGTTCAGGTCAGCTGTCCTGGCTCTGCTCCCTCCCAGCTCCTTGTGCTCCTGCTCGCTGGCAGAGCACGGGAAGCTGAAAAGTCCTTGACTTGGAGTAACCTCTTGGCAACAGCTACAACATCAGCATGTTACCAACATTATTCTCGTGCAGAATCCAAAACACAGCACCAGACCACCTACTAGAAAGAAAACTAACTCTCCCAGCCCAAACCAGCACATCCAGGGAAGGGTCAGTGCAACATTTATAAGGGAAGTTGTGCCCAGCACGGCTCTGTGGGTCCGTGGGAGGAATCAGCAAGCCTGTGCAGAGTGTGTCTGCCTTAGGCTGTTCTGAACCTGCAGGGGGGAGATCCAAAAACTGTTGAGAGGAACCTGAGGGACATAAGCAGCCAAGGGGACAAAAAAGGCTGAAGATCCTGAAGTGGATAAACTGCTTGAATGATAGAGATAAATGGTGATTAGAGGAGTCTCAGATGGGAGATGTGTGCTGTTCAGCACGGATGATTAAGCAAAGTCACTCAGAATAGAAAAGATGAGGACTAACTGCAAAAAGTAGTAGAAAGCTTCACAATACAGAATGACTGGGCAATGATAGATGAGGCAGATAAATATGAAATAATGCAAATGATGCATTGGTGAAAGGGGGGAAACATTCCCAAATTTACACATAAAGTGATGGTCTCTGAGTTGATTCTTCTCATTTAGTTGAGACGTTAATGAAAACATCAACCTGATTATTAGAAATCATGATAGCAATTGTTGGATGTGACTGGGAAAGTAAGAAAATTTTTTAGCATCTTTATAGAGAAATTTTTTGTATAAGAGGAACCAGAGATAGGAAACTGATTTTTATTTGTTTGTTTTGAAATCCCAACCAAACTAAGACTATTTAGCCAGAAAAGAGACTACTAAAACGGGGTGGTAAGACTTTTCTGAAGTACCAACATTATGTGGAGAAAATCAGTGGGAAACAATTGTTTCTGCCAATAACAGAGTTGAGTGATATCAAGTTAAATCAGTGAGTTGCAGAGGCAAAAAGGAACAGGCACACTGTGCCTTTTGTTGGGTGCAATAAAGCCATTTTATGCTCCCTGCGTAATTTTGGTAATTGACTCTGGGGGTAATATTTGGATGGGATTCTTTTTTTTGTCATTTAAAATATTGGCTATAACTTTATTAATAGGGGAGCCAGCAGAGGCAGAAGCCAGAGCACTAGCATCCAATGAAGATGGTGAGATTAAACGTGTTTCAACTAAGGAGTGGGCTAAATCCACCGGCTATGATCCAGTTAAACTCTTCACTAAGGTATCTTCTTTACCCCAAATAATTTTTTTTTTTAATATATGAGGCGCTGTAAAGTTAAATCAAACCCCAGCTTGGACATTTGATGCTAGCCATCAATTATGTGATTGTGTTGTGACATCCACCAGTTTTGCTGTTGTGTTGGTCTCTTGCAACATTTGCTTGTTTTAAGGATTCCATCTGCACCTTTAGAGATGGCTGCAGCAGCCTGGCCACTCCGTGCAGACAAAGCTCCATTGCAATTACTTTTAATGGGAAAGGGTCTGTTTGACCTCTGGAATTGCACTGGGCATAATCAGAACCAATCTGAGGACCTAAAAGCATCAGTCATCTGTGCATTATCAGGCATAAGAAAAAACAAACTGATTTAGGAGTTTTTGTTCCAAATAGTTACTGAAAGTGGATAAGTAGAGGAAATGAGCTTGAATGTAATGTTCATAGGTAGCAATAACTTTTCTTTGGAAATTCATTGGCATGTTCATTCACTTGTCTCAGAGAGTGCATACAAAGAACTGTAGAGATGGCTTCAGTAGGCAGGTAAACCACTGTTTGAACTACTATTTCTTGATTTTTCACTTTACTCCTCCCCAGATTAATCAGAGCTATGTCTGCTCTATGCAATGAGTGTTAGAGTGGGGAATAAGATTTTAGAATCTGTTTTTATGTAGTTAACAATGCTGTCAAGGAAAAAATCAAAACATCAATGTACTACTGATTTTTCAGTGTCTTTTTTTTCCCTTTCATTTGATTTTTTTTTTCACATTTCCTAGCTTTTCAAAGATGACATTAGATATCTGCTGACAATGGATAAGCTGTGGAGGAAAAGAAAGCCTCCAGTGCCACTGGAGTGGGCTGAGGTACAAAAGCAAGGTAACTGTCCCTCCTCCTACTGTACATTTGTAAATCATACTGTTGCTTATTAATGCATCTCTGTGATATGTACATTTTTTTTTACTGCCACAATTGTGTTCTGATAATGAATATATTAATTCTTTACACTTTCTGAAGATTTCCATTTTTTCTCAATATAGACAGCCCTTTTTTCTAAGAGTGTTTTGCAGTTGTTGTTTTAGATGCTCAGTATTGGCTGTAGAAAATACACATTTAACAAAACTATGTCAGCTTATTCTAGGACACCTCACCGTAAGCACTTATCTCATAAGATTTATCTCTGAAAGAGATAATGGTGGTTGAAAATTAATCTTGTTTGGTTGAAAATTTACATTTGCTGTAATTTTTGCGTGTTTAGGTGGCTGGTGTCATAGCTATAGTTGCAGTTTTAAATGCAGATTTGCTGTAAAATGTTTGGGCTACTGTAGATTAAGGATGTTGTTCTTCAGTTTAGGAGATACTGAATTCTGTTGAAATTGGAAAGTTATTTGAGAGGACTTCTGTGGAACCTCTAAATATTCCTGATCTTATTTTTTTTCTCTTTTTTCCCAAAGAGGAAAGCATACCTGACCAGCAGAATGAGAGCTCTGCAGTGTTGAAGGATCAGCAGGTTCTCAATGTCAGGAGCTATGCAGACCTGTTTTCAAAGAGTGTTAAAACCCTGAGTCTTCACCTGGCTGAAAAGGCTGATGGAGAAGCACTTATATGGGATAAGGTTAGTTTGCCATGTATAAACTCTGCATGTGTAATACAAATATTAGTTGAGCTCATTCGGGTTCCTTCCAAAATGATACTATGTAGAACAAAACTATCTAGCACCTGATGGAAACATTTTCCATATGTAAACAAATCTATTCTTTAAAGGCTATATTGTGTAACTCACTGAGGGTAAGGGTTAACTGCTGTGGTGTGAATAATTTAATTCACCAATTTCTTCAGCTCATAAATGCACAAATTCACAAGTATTTGTCGTATTTTGATTTTTGAAAATATTTAAATAATTCAGCTTCATTTTTCCCTTCTTATCTGTCTCCAAAACATGCTCTTAGCCAGGTGTCAGTAGCTGAGGTTTTACTGAGGTTATGAGCAATCAGCTGCTGATGGGTGTGCAATACAAGTTCTGTTGAAGCAGACAAGAATTTTCTCTTTTATCACTACACAGTATCACATCCAATCAGTTATCATTTGGCATAAGAAAAAAGTACCCTGTAAATATGGGGGGGACAAAATAGTGAAATATTACTATGACCAATAGTACAAATACTTCTCTCTGAAACACCCAGTGCTTGAAACTGATTCAGAGTTAAAATTCAATGTTGAAAATGTTTGAAACATTGTAAGATTTAGGATTTAACATTTCTATAATGTACAAGGTATTTTATTAGTATGGATGTACTAATTTGCTACTAAAATACATGTTTAGAAATTGTAGTTAGTATTTAAAGTACGATGGCTCTGAGTACACCATCTGAAAGAGGAAGTATATTGACTAGGAAATAGAATTTTGTACAGATTTTTTTTTTAATTCTGGTTTTTAAGGTTTTAGGAACCATGTGTTGCAAGCTCTTTCCAATAAGTAATCTGATTTTTAAATGCTTTTTTTATTAACTTCTTTTTAGGATGACCCTTCTGCCATGGATTTCGTCACTGCTGCTGCAAACCTCAGGATGCATGTTTTTGGAATGAATATGAAGAGCAGATTTGATATCAAGTGTAAGGATAAAATGTAACATTATTTCATTTCAATTATAATCTTCTTGTTTTCGTCTGCTGTTAAAATCTGCATACTCCTGTTTGTTTTGCAGCAATGGCAGGAAATATTATCCCAGCTATAGCTACTACCAATGCAGTGATAGCTGGGCTGATAGTGCTGGAGGGTTTGAAGATTTTATCAGGGAAGATAGATCAGTGTAGAACGGTAAGTGGGAATAAAATGCTTTTGCTTTCTTGCTATTTGTTATTTGTTTAAAAGTTACATTTAACATTTTTTCACTACTGTGTAGTTTTGCTGTCTCTCACTTGTTGCTTCAGTAGATTCTCAATATGCTGGGAACTTTCAGTCACAATAAAAAGAGAAGCACAGGTCTTAAGGATCAATAAATTCCTATGACTTAATCAAAATTTGTTGCTGGATAGGAGGGAGAACCAGGCTGCCATCACTTTCAGCATGGTTGTTTGGTGTTAGAGCTGTTGGCAGGAGCTGCTCAGTCAGCACGGGGTGGACTGGTCGTGTGAGACTCTCGCTCAGCAGGCACAGCAGAGAGGATTAGGGAACAGGACAGCCTGTGAGACCAGGACAAGAAATCTGCAGGAAAACAGGCTTTTGACATGCTGGTAATTACACAATAACCTGATTTCTTCCTGTCTGTCCTCAAGATTTTTCTGAACAAGCAGCCAAATCCCAGGAAGAAGCTATTGGTTCCTTGTGCTTTGGATCCACCAAATCCCAATTGTTATGTATGTGCAAGTAAGCCAGAAGTGACTGTGAAACTTAACACACACAAAGTTACTGTGTTGACACTCCAGGATAAGGTAAATCTTGAGCTACAGTTACAGCTTTCCTTTCGAATCTAATACTGTAAATTATTAAAATAAGGTGTTTGCTCAGTATATTTTGACCAAGCATCTCCTGTTTATATTTACTATACATTTCTCTCAGCTATAGGAAGAGCTAATTAGCCAATATGTTTCTTGCCCATGTGTGTTGTCTTGTAAAAGAATGTTGGCATTTTGTAAGTATTGGTGGTTTTAAAGCCTATTCATATCTGAGAGCAAAAAATGAAATTTGCATTTCAGTTGAAAGTTCAGTAGCTAATGACAGTTGTGGTCACAATTGATTTGTAATGCTGTCATTTTATGAAGTATCCTAAAAATCTTTCTAGCTTATATGAGCCTGTAAGTATCAGCCCTCAAAAATACAATAATTTTGTTTGTGGAAGTGAACAAAAAAGTATAAGCTTTCAGTAGACACCTGGAAATGAGCCAGAATAATAAAATCAACATAATTCAGGGTTCTTCTTTTAATAAATCTTTTTAAGTCAGAGATTGATAATATATTTGTATTTTCAGATACTGAAAGAAAAATTTGCTATGGTAGCACCAGATGTACAAATAGATGATGGAAAGGGAACTATCTTGATCTCTTCAGAAGAAGGTGAAACAGAAGGTATGTATGCTCCTGAGGGTTTGGGGTAAGAGCACATAAACCCTTGGAAGAGACTCTACAGAGTAGGTGTGTTGCAGTGCTCACCCTCTGGGCTAGTACTTGAAGAGGACTGGATTTGTGAGTGTTTTAAGTGGCTTGAGGATAGCCAGGGGTATGGTGTGCAAGCTGCAGCTCAGCTTTCCTGCACAAAGCACTGCTCAGCTGATGTGTCAAGATTCCTTTCAGGAACAGGTATCTGCCTGCAAGCCCCCTGCATTTGCTGGCTTGTAGATGGTGCTCTGTTCATGGTGCCAGGAAGCATCTCCAAAATGTTCCCAAATGCAGTAATTGTGAAGTGCTTGAACGTGATGGCATGAGGAGTAAATACATCAAACATAAGTAGCTTTAACTCCTAATAGGCTTTAATGTCAGCTTTTAATTTAAATATAGCTAATACGTCTTAATCTTATGTTCCTGCATAAAAGTTCTGGAGTACTCCATATTAATTCAGGTGTAAAGATCTTTCTATAAATAGCTCTATACAGTGCAGGTTTTTTACTGTTTTTGTAGCAAATAACCACAGGAAATTATCAGACTTTGGAATTCGAAATGGCACTCGACTACAAGCAGATGATTTCCTCCAGGACTATACTCTGTTAATCAATGTGCTTCATAGGTAAGGATTCTGAAATTTCTGAAACTTTATGTATATACATAGAACAGTTCCACAGGGAATGTTTCACTCACAATTTAAACGAAGTTCAAAGATTAAGCTGCTGCAAGGAAATATAGAGGCAAAAGAAGAATGGTTATTTTTTAGGAAATTATAGTTTAAGGGTTTTTGTTCAGTTTTGTTTTGTGTATTTTTTGTTGTAGTCTTGTTGTAGTCTTGTTTTGTTGTGGTTTTGTTTTTTACAGCAATAACTGAAAGAGGATTATTTCAGTAATTAATTGTTACATAACATAAGAATATATTGCAAAAACAAATTAATTTTTGGGGCAACTAACAAGGAAGAAACTGGCATTTAAAAAACCCCTAAAATTTAGGAAGGCAAAAAAACCCCAGCCTGCTAGGATAATAGATCCTCTGCTTGACTACCTATGTTCAGAAGTCCTTCTGAACTATCTTGGGTGTGTATTTAACCCTGGGTAAGTAGTGGACATACACAGAAACTCACACTGCATGTTCAGTGGGAGTAGGGCTGGGCTGGTAAGGAAGAAGGGTAAGCTTAGGCAATGGTTTTTCTGATTCCTAAGCATTTAGAGTTCGTAGCACTGGGTGGAATAGTGTTTAGGAATAGACAAAGCATCAAAGTGGACTGAACAGATTTTCCTCTTTTTCAGCATGTTTTCTCATTTTGTCACAGTTGCAGTGTGCTCTAATACTTCAATGGTTTTTTTTTGTGTGTAAAAGACACGATTTTATTTTCTGGCTGTTTAAAAGCGTGTGTATTTTTCTGCAGTGAAGACCTAGAAAAAGATGTAGAATTTGAAATTGTTGGTGATACCCCTGAAAGAATTGGCCCTAAACCATCAGAACCAACATCCAGGAACATTAGCAATGGTAGTGATGATGGAGCACAACCCTCAACATCAACAGGTAATCACAGCAATAAATATTAAACAAAACAGTCTTTCTCTAGTGCAGTCCAATTAAAGTTGTCTTCAGCTGTGTGATTTAACTTTGCCCATACAAAGTAAAAGGCATTTAAGTTGCCTCTGTATATAACTAATACTAAATTTAAAAAAATGCACATTTACAATTTTTACAAAGAGGTCAAAGGCACAAAAGTTTATAGTACATGCACTTTGAAATTGTGTTATTTACCTGGTGTTCTTTTGCCTGTAAGATACCTGCACAGATTTAAGACACAAAGTATGTAGTCCCTTCCCTCCTGTTTGAAGGAAAACTAAATTTAAAGAGTATTGCTAAAATTTCCTCTGAATTGTATTAAAAATTGCATAATTTAACATAATTAATAGGTTTTTACAGTGAATTTGTGTTTAAAACCAAACAAAATCCACTAGATGTCTTGGAAGTTCACATCTGGTACTCTCTTCCCTTCTTCATACTATCCATTGTTATCCTTGAGCTCTGTAAGTCTGCTCACTCTTCCACTTCTCCCTCTCTCTGAGATTTCTGTCTCCTGGAATGTGGCCTCTCCTGGAGTTCTGCTGAGTGCAGTAGGGAAAGGAGAGGCTGCTCCAGAGCTTGGTGCTTGCAAAACTTCTTTTCCCAACAAGTGCTGCAGACAGCAGCAAGTCTTCTGCTGTGTACATGCAGGAAAGTCCTGCTAACTAAGGCATTTCCCATATTTTTGGCTACTGCAGTATTTTTCACACCTGTAGTGAAGAAGGAATACCAGTGTGAAAACCATATTTTACAGTAATTTCAGGGATGTTTAAGATAACTCTTGCAGTTGCATGGCAGTGAATGTGGATAAAGAATGATCAATTTTTTATGTACGAAATCTGGTTTGAGAGTAGACTGTCTTTGCAGGATCCATTTGAATCCCAAACACCTCTTTTGCAGCTCCGGAGCAGGAAGACGTGGTGATAGTTGACTCTGAGGATGAGGGTACTTCCAGCAATGCCGATGATGTGGAGAACAAGAGCCGCAAGAGGAAGCTGGAGAAGGGCTGTGAGTGCGTGGGGGCCAAGAGATCACGTGCTGAGCAGGAGCAGGACGACCTCATGATCGTGGAGTCTGAGGATGAGGGGGCTTCCAGCAGCCCCGGGGAGCAGGAGAACAGGAGCCACAAGAGGAAACTGGAAGAGAAAGGGTGCGAGTGCGTCGAGGCCAAGAGCGTGTGCTGAGCTAAGAGCAAGATGAAGAGCATTTGGGGGAACCTCCAAAGGCCCCTTGACAAAGTGATTCACATAATGTCATACTGTAACAGCAAATCGTGGTGGGATGTGAAAAATGTCCAGAACTAGACTAACTCCTAAGGCCTTGGTTCAAAGTGGATACCAAATTGCTGGCTTCAATAATTTGTGTCTGTTTCTCTTGATGATAAAGCTCTCGTATCAATAGACTCTTTCAGAAAGTTTTTTCTGTATTCCATATATTAAATGTAGTAGAAACATAGTCTATGAATACCTACAGATAAGTATTTATCTAAACAGTCATGAAAACAGCATGGTATTTTTGTGTAAATACCTTTTAGGTATCATCCAACAGGACAAAAAACCCCTTACTTTTGTTTAGTGAAAGGGCCATCATCAGATACCCACATTTTAAGCAACTAAATTTTTTATTTTCAATTATTACCTTTGAAGTTTCCCAGCAGTGGCCTGCCTGCACATTTGCTTATCCCTTTCTGAGGCCATGTTGCAAGTGTGACTGCTCCACCTCCAGCATTTGCAGAATCACAGATGCTTGAAGAATAACATTTTTAGCCTAGGCCTAAACATTTTTCACACCCTGAACAAGTAAAGAAGAAAATCCAACAAAGCAAATTAGTGCCACGTTCTAACGGCGTTCTTAAACATCAGCTGGCACTATGTACATTACTGTAAAACTGTTAATTTACTCCAGTTTTTCAGCTCGTACTGCCTGGTATGTCAATGTAAGAAGCAAATTTTTGTGTATTGTTACAGTTTCAGGTTATTTATATTTGATGTTTTGTAAACTCAGATACTACTACTATACTGTACATCTGATGGACCAAATAAATAACATCTGAAATACTTGGTATATTTGCTTGCACAGTCCAAAATTATGCTGACTTATGGGATTTTACAATGTATAGCCTTCAAAAATTACTGTATTATTTCCATTTTTCTAAACATAACCTAGTAGTACAGAACTTAAACTTCACTTGTTTGAGGTGAAAGGGGAATTTTTTTAATAAAACTTTTGTGAATGGTTTTTTTTTCTTGGACAATCAATTACTGGGCTCTTCAGCTGCAGCAGTTGCACCCCCACACACACACTTTCACCACCTCATGCCTCCAGAAGGAAGAAAGCTCTGATTTTTATACATTACACTTCGTGTGTAGGGCAAAAATGTAATGTTTAGAATCAGTGTCTTAAATCCTAAATGCATTTGTGTTGGTAACTCTCAAAACTGTCACTTGGTTCTCAGAATGCATTAATTGGCCATTTCTGTCACTGTACCAAAATCATCTCCCGCTTTCGTGCCAGGGACCCAAAAGTGCTCCCATTCATAGGTGAGTGTGCAGTGAACCTTACAGAGCACAGCAGTTGAGCAGCAAGATTTAGTCTGTTACAGTTTGCAGGCAGTGAATTGTAAAGCAATTGTGAATTTTACAGGAGAATGTTAAAAATACCAAGGCCAGCTCATCATTGTGTTAAATTGACAATGCTGTGCAAAACAGCTTCTATGAGGCAATTAATGTCTTATTTCTTCTTTTAGGCAGTAACAGTCATATGCAGTGGCTTGTTTGGAGGCATAATAGTTCACAGTGAAATCCTTTTGAATGGCTGCTTGGCTGGCAGGAGTGAAGACTGAGGTAAAGATGTAAATTAGAGGTGTTAGAGAAAGGATTGCAGTGCTTCAGTGGAAAACTTCTTGCCATAAACAGCTGAAGCACTAGAATTTAATGACATCTTCCAAAAATTAAGGATGATATTTAGTTTTAAGCTTTATTAAAAATAAAATTACTGCTTTATTTCACTTTCTAACTTTTTTAAAAACACCAGTAGAGGGTATAAGCCTGGTAACTTACTGCATTAGTTTTACTGAAGTTGAGAGTGTTTGTGAGTTGGAAGTTGAGGTGAGTATGAACTGGACTGAAATGCCACCGACAGGTTCAAGGGTGTAAAAAAGCAGGGGGGGTTCTATTCTTTCTCCTTGGCTGCTCCTCAATTTATTACTTGTTTATTGTTCTTAACCTCGTGTCATCGTTTGGTCTGCAGCATGCAGGGCCAGAATGAGCTGCACAAGCAATGACCTGGTGATGTATTTAGAAGGTGCAGTTGTGCTGGGTACTGCAAGAATGCTCCCGGGTTCCTCCTGTCACATACTTTTAAGTGAAGGATTTTTCATGTATTTCCTTTCCACAGGCTGCTCCCACAGAACATGGGACAGCTCTTGGCTGTTCTGGTCAGTTCTTTGGAAGTTTGGCAATACAGAACGAGCCACTAAATGCAAACTGCTGCTGTGCAAAATGAAAAGCTGCTTTTCAGAACTGGTGGAGTATGAGTGTCCTTAATTGGCTACTAGTCACCAACATTGTATTAATGTAGAATCTTCCAACTTAAGCTTTCCTTTGCTCTTTAGAAAAAAACATAAATTGAAGCATTAATTAAGTTTTCAGGTAATTAAAAACCCTCCATTTTTCAAATGACAATTTGTTCAACTCTTAATAGCAGGAATGGTCATATGGAAGGAAGTATAGTTGGAAGGCACAAGATCTAAATGTTAAAAGGAGGAGAAATTCTTCCCAGTGCTTTGGCTCAGCAACCTAATGTAGGCTCTGTCTTCACTAACAATTTTGGAGCCCAGCTCATTAAATCAGTCTACAAACTGCTATTTGCAGTGATATAAATTGGCTCTGCAGTCACACAGGGTTCTCAAGTTGTTTGTTTATACTAATGCAAAATTCTCTAATGCAGATAAGCTTTTCTGGCTGCTTTTATAGAGACAATTCTTGATGCTTGCATTTTTAATTTACTTAGTGAATTTGAGTGCCATGTATGGACAAGAAAATACAGGCTATTACAGAATGCACCTAGTGTCTGCATGCTTTTAATTTAATATCCCTTTCCTGCAGCAGAGCATGGAAAGGAATATTGACCATTGATGATTGACAGCAGTTAACCAGAGATTGATTAAGCTGTTCTGATGGAGGGTGAAGGAATTCCCAAAGCATTGAGAGAATCACCTTTATGAGGCAAATGATAATCACTCAGGAGAAAGAACTCTGGGGCTGTGGTGACAGACAGCCCTGTGCCAGCCCATTTCCTAAAGAGCCACTGCAACTTGTAGATGACCATTTAGTGTTTGTGGTGTTTCTGTGTGACATTTTAGCTTTCCTTTATGAAACCATTCCATAGCTGAACCACAGACAGAGGTGCATCCTTTCCTGGCCTCTCGCCTCTGACAGCTGGGAGCAGATTGATGTGCCATTTCAAGTTCTGACCTTTACAACAAAGACCTCTTGCTAACCATTTATTAGACTTCAGAAGATAAAATCAGCTTGTATTCAGTCTGTAGATACCACTGATATCTGCTTCAAGCCTTACTTCTGCTGCCCCAACATTTTAAATTTGGATTAGAAAACTGAATAAACACAGAATTAAGGGAGATTGATTTGCTGGTGTACTGTTTCTGTGGTAGAGATATTTATTTTTTTCACAGCTAAAAGGATAAAAAGCCCTCCATTTTGTGCATCTAAAATACAGACTTGTGCAAGAAAGCAAGAACTAGGATGAGGATAATACAGCAAATTGTACACATGTCAGTTGTCTGGTTTTTGCTTGCCTGAGATTGTTTCTGGGCTGGTGCCTAAGCAGAATGACTACAGGGAGCTTATACCTGCAGACAAATGTACATGAGGGAGAGGCAATGCCTTGATTTGGAGGCCTTGATGCTTTTAAGGGGGGAACAGGATGAAGTAATTACATGTAATTGTAGCTACAGCTTGATATCTGTTATATTGAAAGAAGGTAATTGCTGCTTAGATACATGTTATCTGTATCTCTCCCACTGGCAGATTCCTTCACTCTCATGAGGAAAAGTTAGAAGTTTGCAGAACAATTTTCAAAAGAGAAGATACTTATGGAATTGCTCTGCCAGTCCTCTTCAGCAGCACTTGAAGATACCTGCAAACATTAAGCAATTCCAACCTGGCAATCCCGGAGAAGAGACAGACCCCCAGAAGCTTCTGTGGTTGCACTTTGGCTTTGGAGGTGTGGGACTGACACCTTGACTGCTGGGTAAGTATAGGGCCAGACCTCTGTGGGACACAGAGACCACTGGACTGCAGCATTATTGGGGATTTGGAGAGGAGCTACAAGCTGGAGAGTGCAGAGGATGCAGAATACAGAGACCAGACTTCATTAGTTACACTTATGGAGCAGCTTTATCCTTGCAAATTTGGTCATTATTTTCAGTTAATGAGTGATACCTCTATAATACAACGAAATGTAAATGTAACTGGTGTTCTCAACAAACCAATGTCCTCTTCCTTCTGAAATGATCCTTTTCGTCACAGCTGAAGTGTGTTATGTTGCCAGGTCAGGAGGTCAGTGCTCGTAGCCTGCCTCATTTCTTTAATGCTATGAAGAGCACATACAGTCAGGCTGATACTGCTCACCACCAGAGCAGAGGGGCCATGTGTCTGGCAGCCTGACCCTCGTGCAGTGTTTCTGTTCTTTACTCAGTGCACTAACGCTCTCTGATTCCTTTGCTGGATGGAGGTTTGCAATGCTGTAATCAGGACTTCCTTTTTATCATATCAAGAGAAACTGTAGCTCCTCCAAGTCTCTGAAATCAGAAGCTATATAACTTCAGACCTCCTTAAAAGTACTAAGTGGGTGCACTGCTGACTGAGCTGGCCAAGTAAATGATGGATTTATGCAAATGTAGTGGTTGCTAACTGACTGCATTGGAATATACAGTGACTGTGTGCTATGAGTGCAAGGAATTACAGCCAGTGCCCTGTGCAGCCTCCAAAGCATGAGCCCATAAACTGCTCTGGACAGAAGTGTGATTATCTGAAATATGTAAGAGAAGTGGAAGATGAAGCTATAAAAGAAATAAGATACATATATGGTGCATTAATCATAAGTGCTTGGACAGATGTTGTCTGTCTACCCCAGCAAGTTCACAAAGCGCCTGTTGTGACTGAAATTTTACAGGGTCTGCCCCAAGTTATGTTTGTGCAGCACAGTGAATAGCTGCAGTTGCAGTGAATAAGAAGAATGTAAAAAATGTTAAATAGTGTTTTATTGCAGATTTAGAATGAGAAATGACCTGTAAGCCTGCAGAGTGGTGTTAGTCAGAAATATTTTAAATAGTTGTGCTTAGTGAGGGCAGCCATTCAAATACAGTGTGTGCTGTCTGCCAGAAGATGGTGCCCTAAAACACACTCTAGAATTGCAATTTTTAGAAGCTGCGATCAACTGCAAGTGATAATTTTAAAAAACTGGTCAGAACAGAGTGATTTGCAAAAAAATCACCCAAGTTCAAATACATATTAATATCCAAACTTCATATTCCAAAATGTTTGCTTATGCTTAGAAGTATTACAACACACATTAACATACAGGATCCAAACATGCAAAACAAAGCAATATAAACCCAATACAGCTACCACTTCAAAGAAAATCAAAGCTTCATTCTCCCATCCCAAAATATAAACACTTCTTAGCATAATTTTTGAATTAATTTCACAAAGTTTTTGGGGTTTTGTGTTTGTTTAGATTGTTTGGTTTTTTACTCAGGCTTAAAACAGACCAAAGATAAAAGAATAATCATTTATGTTCCTTACCGAGAAACCAAGCAATTTTGAAAGTGGAAAACAGTTACCTTGTGGATGTCAAGGTATAATTTCATTGACTTCTTAACGCTGGAGACAATAAATTGCAAAAAAGCAGGTAGCATCCAGTTCAGTAGGCAAATCTGTGGAGCAGCTTCAGATTGTTCAGCTGATGAAGTGAGACAAAGAACTCCCTCCTGCATCATGTCGGGTCTGATACAACACATGCACACCACAACACAAGTCCTGGGATTTTTGTCCTTGTCTTCACCCGAGCTAAAGTTTCCACGGGGAGTTCTTAACACTGACAGATTCCCTGCCTTGTTGGTAATAAACTGTTTGCAGCTGAGGGGAGCAAAGCCCAGCAGAGCAGCAGGTCCCCTTGCCTGCTGGCTTGGGTGCTGCTCCCTTGTAGACTCCGGCTATTACAAGGAACAGGAGTGCTCTGCCTGGGAGGCCCAGCCAGCTGATATTCACAGATCAATAACTCCACCTGGCTATTTTGCTCCCTTTAAGTCTTAGACAATGGAGTTTATTTAACAGAAGCAGCTGGCTTTCCTTAATATCTGATTTACTGAGATAACTTAAAATCAGGCATAAGGAAAACCACACCAAACCATGAAATGAAGTTCAGCTTTAATCACACTCCCACAGCTCTTGTGCTCGTAGTTGCAGAAGTGTCAGTCTTTTTGCAGTATATACATGTTACTGCTGGTTGTAATAACTAAGCAAGTATTTTGAAATATAGGGCGAAAACCACATCAGGATTGTCAGGCTGTAACTACCCAGTATTTTGGATTTTCATGTATCTAATCACAAGAAGAATGATGGGGCTACTCAGTACAGCAACAGCAGCTTTAACTCCACTCTTTGCACAGCCTGGTACAGATGCTCCTCTGTGAGCAATGCAGCAGTGCTGTGTACCACTGCAAGCATATTTATTCTACCTGTATGGCCTACACCACACCTGGGGCTGTACTGCAGATAAATGTGAGCTTCTTCATGTGTATGACAGAAGTACAACTCCCTGGCAAAGAGGGGGGCAGAATCATTGCCCCTGCAGCAGGGCTGAGATGGGAACATGGTACCAGGATGCTACTTATCAAGCATAAGCTTTCTAACAGTAAGTGATTGTTACCATTTGATCCACACTGCTTACTAAAAAGGGCTGTTTCCTTCGACTCCCCAGTACGCTTTTCCCATGAGTTCATACCCAACAAAGTCCATGCTTTCATCACTCAAGTACCAATGGACTTAGTGCAGAAACCTGCTGGCAGCAGAAGCAGCACAGAACTGAGCAGCCTCAAAAGGCAGAGCAAGGACAGATTTGTGGCCCAGAAGGACAGAGCTACAGAAGGACACTGTTGCTGTAAGTGTAAGCTGCAGCTTCAGCTCTGCAGCTCCTGCTGTAAGGACACCTGCCCAAAATCCTTCCTGGCATGAGCACACGGGCAGGGCTTCCCAGCATGTCCTACCCACTCTGTCAGACTAATAATAAAGCTACCTAATGTTGTAGGGTTAAAAAAACCCAACCAACCAACCAAATAAAAAACCCAAACAAAAAAAACCAAAACAAACCAAACAAAACAAAAAACCCCAAAACAAAACTAGACACCCTTAAAACAGAGTACATTTTCTTGACATATACTGTGATGGACCAACCTTCCAAGCTGCCCATGAGCCTCTCCCAGTTTCTCAGGAAGACAACCTTACTGACACAAAAACTGCCACTAAGCGATGCTAAGTTGGTAACAGGAGAGAACAGCCTCATACCGGCCCCAGGAACGATGGAAGGAGCTCTGCTGCAGTACACCTGAGGGCAGCAGGTCATGAGATGCCCATTGCCATAAACTTCATCCCAGGTGAGGCAATGAAGTCTCAAAGTCAGTCTCCATGTGCTCTGTGGGAGGAACCTCTCTTTGTTCTTGGGAGGGATGTGTCCATGTGATGCAGCTGACAGCACAGTTTGTGCTGACAACTTTGCCAGAGTCTGTGGCTTGAACGGGAAAGGGCCTTGATCTGCTGCTTTGGTGCCCCTGACAGCCGGGGCACATTTGCTGGGCAGTGTTTGCTGCTGGTGCCGAGGGCCCTGTGTGAGCAGCAGGGACTGCACCAGGACACACAGCTGCAAAGGTGCCTCCCACCATCTCACACCTGCAGGCTACAGGTGAAATGTAACTTGTCCCACAAGTACCACACGTGGTAACAGCTCGTTTAGGAGATGGGCAAAAAGTGTAATGAAAGGTGTGAACACAGAAAAGAGCACTTGATTCCCAAGAGTGGTGGTGTTTGCTTATGTACGTCCACGTGGACTGCCTCTGTCGTGCCTAACAGATTTGGTTTTCAGGTCTTGCTCTGCACATTTACATGGTTTGTTGGATGTTTTTTCCTGCCACCCCTGTGCACACAAGAAAAGAGATTGCCAATCAATTGCCCTCCACTGCTGGGGACATTTTTGAGTACACAGTTGCTTTTAACGTTTAATTAGGTCTGATAACAGAATAAAATGTTCTTGGCACAGCAGAGTGCCTATAGCTTAAACCTGAGCCTTATTTCTCTCCTCACAGGGAGCACCCAGCAGTGTAAGGACACCCATCAGATACCTTAGGGCTTTGTCAGCATTTCTGCCATCAACACAAATAATTGTCAGGGGGCTGCAGCTCAGTTACAAAAAAAACCAAAAGAACTGTAGGCTACGGTTTAGTATCGGGGGTCTTGTTCAGTTACCGTTTCGAGGGGTTGTTTTCTGACACTCTTTCCCGTGAGCACACAGATGTAAATAGCAAGCAGTGCCGGGGTGTTCGTCACCGATGAACAGAAGAAGGTCTTGCAGTTACACATACAGTAGCTGCTTTTTTACACTCCCGTCAGCTCACAGATTGCTTTAGGCCACAATATGTTTATCGTATGTCTTAGCGCTGCCTTTTTTTTTTTTTTTAAGACTTAATAAATAACTGGCAACAATCCTCGGCTGCCGCGCTACAAACACAAGTTCTTTCAGCGGAGGCACCTGGCCAGCGCTGGGGACTCCGCACAGATGCGGGGCTGCTCCCGACCCTCGGCGCCGCAGCGATGCCGGTGTTTGTGTGGGGGAGCCCGGCCGCAGGTGGGGCAGAACCGCTCCTTCCCCACGCGGGACGAGGCCGCGGGTCCTGCGGGAAAGTTCCATCGAGGGGCGCGGGCGGCAGAGCCCCCCGGGCCCGGACCCCGAGCGCTCCTGCCCGGGCGCTCCGTGCGCGGCTCTCCGGGGCTGCCGAGCCCCGCGTGAGGCTCCCCC
>VXAX01002984.1:43380-77162 GCA_013399835.1 Leptocoma aspasia | reverse complement strand
ACGCCAGCCCCCGCTCCAGCACCGCCAGCCAGTACTCCTGCACCGCCAGCCCCCGCTCCAGCTACTCGGACTCCAGGTACGGCCCGCCGGGCAGCGCCGAGCCCGAGGGCGCGGGCGGCGCCGGGCTCGCCCTGGCCAGCCCCCGCTCCAGCCTGTGCGGCCCCGAGGGCCGCGGCTCGGCCGGCCCCGCCGTGGTCAGCCCCCGCTCCAGCATCTCCAGCCAGAGCTCGCGGAGCTCCCGCGGCTCCATGAGCGCCTACCCCGAGCTGCAGCTGCCGTCGCCCCGCTCGTCCCTGCTGGGGCCCGGCCTGCAGGAGGACGGCGCCGTGCCCGAGCTGGGGGACGTGTACCACCGGATCCATGCCCAGTCCCCGCCGCGGCACGACCAGCAGCACCCGGCCGGCGCCCCCGAGCCGCCGCCCCCCTACGCCTACAGCCCGACCAAAGGCTCCGCTTCGGCTCCCAAATTCAAGCTCCCCTACCAGGTGACGCCGTGCCGGGAGAGCGGCCCCAGCCAGGCGGAGAGGCGGCTGGAGGCGCTGACGCTGGAGCTGGAGAAGGAGCTGGAGATGCACATGAAGAAGGAGTACTTCGGTGAGTGGGGCGGGGGGAGCGGGAGGCTGGAGGGCCGCGGTGTGCGGGGCCCGCCAAGTCGGGCAGCTTCGGCCGTGGAGAAGGCGTGTGTGCGATGCCCGGGGCTGCTCTGGACCAGGTGCCTGCTGAAGTCCTCACATGGCCACGGACACTGGTGTCCCAAGTGCTTGCACCATAGTTCGCTGCCGGTACGTGAACTCTGTCCCGTCTCTTCCTAACACGGTTTGCCGGGGTGTGTGACGCTTCCGTTTACACGTGCGGATGGGAGCCTTGTCTGAAGTGTGACGAGAGCTGCTTGTGCACTCGGGGCTTACAGTGACTCTCGTTTCTCTCCTTTCCTCACGGGCTGCTGAAGCTTCTCTGCTAACCTCCAGCATCCCAGAGGCGGTGGTGTTTGCGATCCTGCTCTCAGTCTGTGGTAGCTGTTGTAGATGATGAGTATGGCTGGTGGAGCAGTTCTTAGTGCCTCGTTCCATGAAATCTTCGTGCTGGTTCAGAGTACCTGTGGGAGCCCAGCATTGTTCCTGCCCCGCGAGGCCTCGCAGGGTCTGCTCAGCACACAGGGACATCCCTGGGAGTAGAGGGGAATCTGGAGGAGAGGAGTTTGGAGTTTTAACCTCGGCCCTTGCTGAGGTTAAATCGGCCTGTTGGTCATCTCCTGAATTTTTGTTGCTTCTTTATGGAAGAAAAGTAACTTACTGAAGTACGGATGAATGCACGTGTTTTATGGCCACACTAGTTAGGATTAGGCTCCCCTGTCGTTCTTTCTTTGTACTGGACGGCAAAGGCTAAAAACACCTGTGAAAAGTTGGTCCTGGAGCGTGCAAGTACTGCCCTGGCACTGGGGACGGCAGGTGAGCGGCAGCTGCGGGACCGAGCAGCTCTCGGTACCGCTCGATCGTTCCCTGCGAGAGCGAGGGCTCCGCGCGCGGCCGGGAGGAAGAGGCCGAGGAAGGTGAGGGGGTGTGGATGAGCCAGCCCCATCCCAGGCCTTTGAGGGAATGGTTATCTCCGTGCTTTGTGCGCTGCCGGCCTGGTGGGGAGAGGCTGCCTGGCCGTGCGCGCTCCCGGGGCTGGAGCCGTGTGCGCGCTCCCGGGGCTGGAGCCGTGTGCGCGCTCCCGGGGCTGGAGCCGTGTGCGCGCTCCCGGGGCTGGAGCCGTGTGTTACCTTGGCCGCTGACTCAGCGTGGTGTGCTCTGCAGGGAAGGAAGGAAGGAGATGCAGCGCTGCCTTCGCTTTTCTGGGAGAGAGACCTGGGCCGGTCAGTGGAGATAGCCAAGTGAGCAGCGACCTCTCTGCCAGGAAAACCTTCCTGTAAACTGCAGTGGCAGAGTTTCTCCAAGCTTTTGTGCCCAGACAAAGGAGGCTGAATGAATCCGTCTAGAGCTGATAAGGAAGCTGATGGATCACCCGCTGGATCTTTTGCAGCGTTGGCACCTGGCACGATGCTCCTCAGCAGCTGAGGAGATCCTGCTGAGGGCAGTTATGGTTCCCTTCCGAGGATGTGCAGAAGCTGGTGGGGCTTGTAACACATGAACCGCAGGAAATGTTACCTTCAACATTTCCACGGTATACAGTGAGAGACTGAGGAATAAAATGTAAGAGTAAGAAACAAGTTATCTGCCCTGAGCCTCTTGGAGGTGTTTCCAGTGGCCTGGGAAAGCTGGGTGTGCGATCAGGGGCTCCAGGAGCTAATGTGGGGAATCTGTGTTGAGGACAGATTTTCTTATTTATCAGAGTTTGGCTGTTGCAAGTGCCCCTGCTCACACGAGTGCTCCATAGCGAGGTGTTGCAGGCAGCCCCAAACCCTGGGGAGATGCACCCAGTGCAGGATGAGCAGTGAGGCTGTGCTTGGGCAGCCTCTGGGCTGCTCTGGAGGCTCCTGCTGTGGCAGCACCAAGGACCACTACTGTGACTTCCACCCTGGAAGCAGATGAAACCCAGAAAACTGGGATGCTTTGAAAGAGAAAGTTGATTTCTGTGAGTTGTTGGGGTTTTCATAAATCCTGGTGGATTTGATCCCACCTTTTTGGTTCAGATGATCCATGTAGGTGAATACTGAGTTTTGGCTGAGCCAGTGCATGAGAGGCTGGCAGGGCTGACCACAGGCTGTTGGGTCAGAGTCAAGGAGAGTGAGAACAGAGTAGGGAGAAGTCTGGTTTTAGTTCGACTTACCTGAGAGTGTCTTAAGTTAATAAAAGGGAGCAAGGAAAATGCATTGGTTTTCATTGCAGTTTGTACATGCTGCAGCTGTGAAATGTCTGCATAGCACTGGTGCCTGGCTCGCTCCAGAGGCAGGGGTGGGGGTTCTTTGGTGCCTGTGGAGAGCAGAAGTGTTTCGCCAATAGGTCTAACAAGGTCAAGGGAACAGAGGAGATGCTTTACTGCTTCTTAATTAGATGAGCTCAGTTGTCTAATGAGTAAATGCTGATATGAGCACACCAGGTATTTACTGTGCTCTGTGTCCTGTCATCATGTTGTTGTTGTCTGCCCCCCACACCCCCAGTAAAATTGAAAATTGAGCAGTGTGCTATTTTGAAACTGAGGCCAAGGGACTAGCCAGCTCTGCTTGGAGGAGGAACAGCTCTACCCTGCCTCCATCCTACTTGTGGGTCAGTTTGTGTGAGTGTTCCCCCAAGGGTGCGGGTGCTGGCACGCCCTGGCTGCTTTCCCACAGCTCCCTGGTCTGCTTCAGGAGGGGCCTGTAGTCTGGGACAGAAAAATGCAAGCTGGGCTAGAAGTGCAGGATCTGATCTCCAGAGAGGCTCTGGGGGAGCGAAGCCAAGGCTGGTGCAAGCCCTCAGCTCTGGTGGACTCAGAACTGTCTGCAGGGCCTGAGCAGTGCTGTGCTGTGAGCTTTGCTTTACTGCTTCAGCTTCTCCATCCTCCCCTTCCTTCTCCCAGGCTTCAGTGCATCTGTAGAGAGAAGGAAGATGCCCTCCTACCCTTGGTTTAATCTGAGTAAAGACCCTAGTGCTGCCAAGGGAAGCCTCTGCATCTGCCCAGTTGCACAGGTGAGGGACAGCACCATTCCACTTCCAAGTGCTCCCACCAGCACCTTGCAGCCACCTGCACTCACTGATCTGATGAAAACAAAGCCTGCAGAGAAGGAGGGAGAAGAGGGAGGGTTGTTTGAGGCTGGATTGGTGAGTTGCTCCAATTCATCCTTGTCAAAGAGCTGGCTGGAGCTGACCCAAGGCAGAGGGTGCAGACACAAGCCTCTTGGAAGCTGAGACCCTTCCTTTGGCAGCAGCTGCACTGGGTAAAGCTGTGAGACTTTGTCCCCTTGTAGCTGCTTCCTGTGCATTCCCTGCCCAAATCTCTTCCTCCTTGACCCTCTGAGACCCCCTGTCAAGGTACTGACAGTTTAGTAAATGTGCTTGGTTTAGTGGCAGATGCTGAGAAGTGAGGTAATAAAAAAAGCACTTTCACTGATTTTCATAACTCTTTTGAGCTGAACATTGACATAAGGTGAGGTAGAAGTTGTTTCAGGAATGCTTTTAAAATTGAGTGTTCATTGAGGTGTCAGCAGGACATTTGTGGGTGTTGGAAAGTCATGAGCTCAGGCACTGTCTTAAATTCTGTTTTCTTTGCAGACTACTTCAGTCTGATGTCTAGGTGTTGAAAAAAAGTGTAAGGTTAAAATCGTATTTTGGCACACCCATCCAAGTAATGCATCCTTGTGGGACTGACTGTAAACTATGGTTTGTCACCTTCCAGGCAGGGAGAGGTCCATGGTGAGCAGTTAGGCTGATCTGGCTGTTGCTTTTGAAGCAGATCTCTGCTGGTTGAGTTGTCAGCAGTGGCAGGGGGGTGGGTGGAGGGGTGCAGGCAGTAGCCACACACTGCTGGCAGCCCTGCTGTGCTGCAGCCATCCCCCAGCAAGGGTTCTGCTCATCTTGGCCAAGGTGGTGGAATCCAGCACCAGAAGTAGCTTAATTGTCACATTGTCCTCTACTAAAGCTGCAAGAGGCACCTGATCCTGGGGAGGTGGGGAGTGCAGATGCCTGCCTGTGCAAAGTCCAGAGAGACAAGCAAGTCTGCAGCTCTGCTGTTGTCCTTCACTGCCCTTGTGCAGGGAATGCCCTTTGTGAAGGTGCTTTTCCCCATCTCTGCACATCCAGAGCCTTTCCCAGCCCTGGCTGCCAGCTCAGCCCACCTCTCCCAGCTGAGATGCAGGACAAAGCAAGTTCAGACCACGTGTGGTGCTCCTCAGAGGGAGCAAGTGCTCCTGTCACTGAGCTGCCACCTCCCCTGCCTTCACGGGTGTCTTTGTCTTCACCCTGCAGGAAAAGCCAGGGACCTGCATTCCTCAGGGCCTGAAGGAGGTTTGCCAAGGAAGCAGGGGTGTCTCAGAATGAGACACAAAATCTGGATCCTGTTAATAACAGTGCTCAGCCTAGCACAGCCCATGTGAGTAGCCTTGACTTTTGAGACCCTCTCTTTCCAGAAAGCCATCCAGCAGTACCAGCACATGTTTTTCGGAGCACCACCAAGAAACAGTGCTGGTAACATGGTGTTGAAAAGCCTTTGGCCTGGTAGGTGAGGGAAGGGAAGACCAGATGAAGGGAGGAAATAAATCTCTAGACCCATCCAGGCCCTCTCTGCCCTTTATGTGCATAGTCATCCATGTAAATCTGGATTTGAGCCTTGCAATGTGCTCATGAATTCAGAGTTGTATGTTTGTGCTTGTTCTGTGTGTGCAGGTTGATGTGATGGAAGGATGTTTATGCAAGTGAGAGCAAAATTAAGACAGGTAACAGTGGTAAGTCTCTAAAAGCTGTATTGCACAGAGATGAAATTTGAAAATTTGAGTGAAATTTAAATGAGCTTGCAATTGGTAACCAGAACACTTGAGAGATTTGCTGTGGAGTTGTTTTCTCTCTTAAGAGTTCCTGAAGGCTTCTTTGTGAAATATTAGTTCTTCCCTGTTTCCATCAAAGTAGAGGTAATGATTAATACATCATATCATTTGGGGGGATAAGCAAAGATTTATTGTCTGGTAATTACTTTATATTTCTCTTTTGCTGGGCTTAAAAATTCAGTGTTGCTAAGCAGCTGATGTCCTTCAGCATTTGCAGTTGAGGCTGCCCAGGGATAAAATTGCCTTTTATAGGCAAACAGTTAAATAAAAATAAACTCACATGGTGGGGTCTCCTGAAGAGTTCAAACAGGCCGTGTATCTCAGAGTTCTGTTATTTTATAGTTTCCCTATTACAGCTGGAAAATACATTGCTTGAGAGTGGTCAGGCTTTTCTAGCCAAAGAGCAAGAAAGCCCTCAAAAGGGAGTCAGGCAAGGGAGGTGTGTGTTCACAGGGGAAGGTGCAGTGGGAGATGCTGGGGTACCTGTGGAATGGCAGCGTCCTCGTGGCTACCAGGAGCCTGTGCCCTGAATGAGGCAAGGAAATCATAGTGAAGAGTGATAGAGAAAGTCTGTAGCTGGAACATCATCCAAAGGGAGGAAGGAGTAGGAAGGTGGGGGGAGAGAAAGTAGAAGGAACTAACATGAAAAAAACACAGGATAACACAAGTCCACAGAGCTGGGGAAAAGGAATCTTGTCTGTGGCATGAAATGTGCTATCAGGGGTGCTCCTGAGATGGCTTCTTGCAGTCCCTGCTAGCCATGCACATCCTTATGACTCTCCTTGAAGTTAGGAAGTGATATAATAATAGCAGGGGAGAGCTGTGGAATATGTGTGGTTTTATTTTATTAGGTTCTAGATACATGTAACATGTACAATTAACATGAAATGGGAATTTGGATGGCTGTAACTTGGATAGAAGCCTTATGTGTTATGAAGTGGGACAAATGTTTTCCTATCTTCAGTTGCATGACACTTGACTGTGGATGGCGTATTGTTTCATAGCAAATGGTTTTTTTGTTTCTTTTTATTGCACATGCTTTTACTCTGTTGTAAAAGCACTGTGTATAAAAGGGAAAGAAGAAAAACCTTCTTCCAAAGAGCTGACACATGTTTGATTAGAGGTACCAAGGTGAGGTTTCCAGTAGGGATGAGCAGTGCTGTGCCTGGTTTGTGACCCTCCTGTGCTGCCCTGGGGTTTGGGGATGTTCCTGTGTGTGCCCAGCGAGGCTTTGGAGCCAGGCTGTGCAGCATTTGCAGGGCTGAGTGGAGCCTGTGCTGCAGTTTGGGTTGGAGTGGGAATGCTGTGAGAAGCACTGAGCAATTCATTGCTTCTGCTCAGCTTTTAGAGTTGTCACAAGCTCCAAGCCAAGGCTGTGTTGCTTTTCTCAAGGATAAATCCCAGAAGTAACATCAGGCTTTTAAGCATACCCTTCCCCCTTTGGCTACCCCCTCACCCCAAAAAACCCCAACCCAGTCAGCTCTGCTCTCTCAGGTGGGTCAGGGAGGTATCCTAAGCAAGACTGAGAGTCAGAAATGGTCCTGTAGCAGAGTTGAACTTGTATTAGCAGTTGTTTCCCTGTCCAATCACTCACTGGAGGTTCATACATGGTGCTGTGTGAATTGGAAGTAAATCTCAGTTTAATGACTTCAGTAGACCCTGTAGTGTGCAGAATAGAAATGGTACCCTGCTGTGAATGAACAGGTAACTGTCAAAGTAGCTGTTTTTATAATGTGATTGAAGTTGATTTTTTCCAGTGGAAAACGTCCCTGAAGTTGTATAATTTTTACATCTAAAATGTGTAAATAGTACAAGTTTGTGTGTTACCACTGATGGCTTCATGGCAGCAGGTCTAGGCTGAAATCCTTAATATCCACAGTTAATAAATTAGGATGTAAATGTCTCTTTAGCTATATGGATATTGGGTGCTTAGAAAACACTCTCAAAGGAAGAGAATTTGCCTAATCCTAAAGTGATTATTTTTAAAAAATGCTAAAATGATTATTAAAAAAATGTCCCAAACTCGGCAAAGTAATTTTCAGGTATATAACAGGATTGTTCAGCAATGGAAAGAAAATAAACTAACCGTGATGAGCCAAGTAATTTTACTAAGAACAGAACATTTATGCGGACATTTAATAAGCTCTAGGCTTGGCCTTCTACCTACATCATATGTCCCAAATATCTCAGGACAGCACTTCACAGCACATTGGCAGAGTCTGGTTGATTGTGTCGAAAATAATTTCATGTTCTGTGGCTGGAGAAACAGATGTGGTGGTTGATTTTTGTGCCTATCCTGGACAAAGTGCCTCCTCTGTGACAGGAATGGAGATGTGTGAAATAAAGCAAAACTGAAGCAGCCAGAAGGATGGTATGCAGGAATGATGTCTGTAAGTTTTATTATTACTTGGGAGGGCTGTGTTCAGCTGCCTGAAAGGTTCAAGTCCTGACAGGACCGTCGTACCTGGGGTTGTGATGTGGCATTGCTTGGAGCTGCTCCAGGGGTGTGACAGCTCCTGAGGCTGGCAGCAGGATTCCTGCTGGCTTATTAGCCTTCAGCTCTGAACAAAATCAGCAAATGTGCTAATGATCAACCAATAAATGTGGTGTTTGGCTGGATTTTTATGTGATTTTTCAATGTGCCTGTGTGGGTGCTTTCTCTGGATTTTCTCCTTTTTTGTTTTTTTTTTTTTTTACATTGGAGCAGATAGTTCCATTCTGTGGTATGTGTTATCTCTTCTTATTAGCCTCACTGGGTTGTTCTAGCTCCCTGTCAGCATAGCCTTGCTTGTTACTGTGCTGAGACTGAGCACAAAAAAGCAGCCAAGCAAGTCATGTATCTCTTCCAGCTGGAGTATTTCACGTTGTCTGAAACTTCATTCCTTGTTATTTGGAGCAGTTTTTACTAAATCTCTAATGTCACATTTATGTGTTCCAGCAACCTTTAAAGAAAATACCTATGACTCATTAAGGAAAAAGCCCTGCACCCCAGAGCACAAACACCCATTGATGCTCAGCTGAGAACTGCTGTGCACACAAACCTGGAAGGGGTTACACAGGGGGACTCGGCTGGTGGGGGAGGATTTATTGCTAGTGACACCTAGTTCCAAATTTGAGATGCTGGAGAAGTTCTTACTGGCAGGCTTTGCATGAAAACCTGTAGGGATCTGGGTTGGAGCCTCTGTTGTGTGTTGTGGGGCTGGGGTGGGCACAAGGGCTGCTGTCCCACCCTCCTGCTGCTGAGGGAAGGGGCTCCAGCTCTGCCTGGCCTGGTAAAAAATCATCTTGGGCTGGTGGGGCTGGTGCTGCCCACCAGGGCTGAGCTGCCCTGGATCCCTGCTGGTGCCCTTGTGCAGGTGGGCTCAGGGACCCCCTGATGGGCTTTTGAGCTGCCCAGCAGAGAATTGAGTTCCTCAGGTGCCAGGGATGAGAAATCAAGCGACTTTGTGTCACTCTCATTTTTCAGCCTTCTGATGTTTTCATTCTTGTGATGGAGTTTCTCACACTGCTTTTGTAAACATGCACATGTTTTTCTAACTGTCTTTTTGTTTTTCATTCCTTCTCCTGGGAGGAGAAAGGCTTGATGGACTTTGTCATTGACCAATGTGGTTGGAGAGGTGGTAACTTCACCTTCCAATCGATGGTCATTCCCAAAACTCTATATAATACAAAAACCAAAATAAAGTTTGCTTCTTCTTTGCCTTCGCTCAATGTGTCTCTGCGTTTCGTGTTGTGCACTAGAGTGACAGCTTTGAAAGAGGGATATGATTGGATTGAAATAACAGCACAAATACTTAATCATCTCCCCCAGCTCCAGCCTTAATTGTGAAGTCTTTAATTGCAGGCAGCAGGAGTGAAATGCCTTTGGTGCCCTGTGAGGGTTAATGTGTGTTTGGGAATGTGGGGAGAAGTGCAGGGAAGGCGGTGTGCGAGTGTAAAGAATGTTAATATCAGAGGTTGTCATGAAATTGGGAGTGGATCAAATGGACAACCAGGAGGCATTTAATAGGTTACAAAAGGTCATGTCTCATGTGTAATATTGCTCTTTTAAGAATTTGGCTGAACAAAGCTCGTTTCAGTTCAGAATGTATTCTGAACTGAAAAGTAGATGGCTATTGTGGAAGAGCTGCTAGGAACTTTCATTGCTTCCCAGCCATCCAAACGTGTATTTAATTGGTGAACTGTTTCTCTGCTGACACCTCAGGACTCCTGGAAAGAGAAAACAAGATGTTTTCTTCTTTTAATGTGGTCACTTGAAAAAATTAGAAAATTTCAAAGTTAGAATAAAGAGAAACAAAAAGCCATTCCTAAATGCAGTTTGACAGTTGTGTGTGTTTGGATGCTCCAGCTGGCTTGGATCATATTTCCTGTGATCTGTGGAGAGCCTGTGGCCTCTCCCAGGCATGGGAAATACCCTTGTGTTCTGGTGGTCATGGCACAAACCTTTCCCCTGTGCTGCAGCTCGTCCCCAGGTGTGCAGGGATGCCAGGGGTGAAGCTCCTGGGCAGGGCTGGGTGGTCCTGCTGCACTTTCTCAGTTTCCCTCTGTGCTGGCACTGCCCCCAGGGGGACATCAGGTAGGGCCAGTCCTGAGTGGGGTCTGTGGTTGGGTCAGCTGCTGTTGAAACACAGCTCATGGGTGTCCCAAATTTTAATGCCAGTAATTTGAAACTCCTTTTTGTGCGTGTCTCTGGCAAGGGCAAAACTGCAGCATGTGTGCCTGTGGATTGGAAACCTTTGGTGGGAAGGGATTTCTAACCAGGTGGGAGAAGTATGATAGTGACTGTGATAAATCAAACATGACCTTGGCTGAACTGAGACAATCGAGGGCTCTGCTGCTGTGGCTGGTTCTGTTTCCTTGCCCTTGTGCACATGACATTGCCTTCAGTAGACTTAGTTCAGGATCTTGGTTTTCTATGTTTTGCTGGTGTGAAATTCCTGCTGAATCCATTTGTTTGGGTCAAATATTGAATGACTGGAAAATAATCACTGACTGAGTGGTTCTGAGCGAGGGGATAGTGAATAAACTTCGTCTTTATCTTTATCTGTGGTTTCTCCTGCTCACAAAAGTGTGTTAACCTGGCCATGTGCTGCATTCTGCTGCCCTGCCTGTTCTTGTCACCAACATGTAATGCAGCAGGATCAGACCCACTGTCTGTGAATGGTCTCACCTGTCCCTTCCCATCTCTCCATAACTCTGCTGGTTCAAAGGGAATGTTGATTTTTGGCTTTGTTTAAAGAAAAAGGGAAGAAGCAAAAGATACTGGAGTGCAAGCTGCCTTTTGCAGCTAAGGCAAAACAACTGAATAGTAGGCAGTGGAAAGAGCTGTAATTGGTAAAATCTTGGATTCTCTGTGTTGTGGCAGTGCTCTTAACCTTGGGCATCCCAGATGCAGGTGCATTCTCAGGTGTAGGTGGGGCAAACAGGCAATTCCTCAGGGAACAAGGCAGAAGTTTTGATGAATGGCAGCAACTGTTGCAGCTCTATTTTTTTTGTTTTGTTTTGTTTTGTTTTTGCCAGGCAGTTATGTGAAAATTCTCTGCAGTTGGTGGGTTGCCCATTTCTAATCAAAGCCATGTTTCCCAAATCTAAACACTCAATAGAAAACAGACCTGCACACCAATCAAGTATGTTAGAGTCCATATTTGGAGCTGGTTTCAGAAATAAGCATGTAATTTTTTTGAAGTGTATGTCAGTAGCTGGCTGTCTTGGAAAGTCTCTTGGCTTGTTGTACCTGTTCCTGGCTAGAGTGGGGCTCTAGCAGTGCAGCCCTGCAAAGCTGCAGTGATGCAGAGCAAGTGATGCACTCGCTCTGCTGGAAACCCCCCATGACTTGGGTGCAGACCTTTGTGGCTCAGCTCAGGGTGGGGAAAACCCTCAAGACATCTCAAAATAAAATTCATGCAAGGTGTTCAGAATTCTTGCAGTTTTATTTAGAAGGTGGAGCACATCTGATAAACCCAGTGCTGCCTCATGAATGACAGTCCTGTTTAAGTTGTGGGGGCATGATTGACTTGTTTCTGACAGCTGGGGGTCATCTCGAGTTGTTTTTGTTACACCACAGAGATCAGGAATGAGTAAATTCACACCAGTGCTTTTCCCTGGCTTGTCCAGCAGACCCTGCACCTCCCAGGCCATGCCCACCATGGAATGGTCACGTGTGTCATTGCTTTGTGCTGGGGCTCTAAGAGCCATGTGCTGTTGGGCTGGGAGCCTGGTATTTTGACAGATAAATACTTGTATTACAATTTGCAGGAAATTGGTGACCATGAGCAGGTGGAGTCACTGGTGTGGGAGAGAGCTGTGATGCTCTGTGTCCTGCTGACCTCTTTCAGATTGTACAAAGTCACTTCTGGCCACAGAGTTCCCAGATTGCTCCACTCTCAGGACGGGGTGGAAGAGGAGCGTGATGGGATGGAGGCTGTGTCCAGGTGTGAGTTGTGCATCCTCTGCTTTTCTTCTCCTTGTTATCTTCTGCCCAGAGCAGGGGTCCTTAAAGGAATCCAGAGCTAAGCCTGGAGAGGATGTACAGCACAGCTACAGGCACAGACGGGGGAGATGGACATGGACTGCAGGTGGTTCTGGAGATCACCCTGGTGCTCCTGTGCTGAGTGAGGTGCTGGGGCTCTGAGGACTCTTGCCATCTTCTTCCTTGGGTTGCCTTTTTCTTTTTTGCAGAAAAATGATAGGTCCAGCCTATTCTTACTTAATGTCTTTTTATGAAATCTTGTCAGTCACCAGGTTCTAGACTCAGATGCTGTTTCACAATTAATTGGAAAAAAGCTTGTTTTGCTTTGCCTGGAAAGATAATCTCCCAGTCTTTCTGTGTTGGTTTTGAGGGAGACATTCCTGTGGGAGGATGGTGAGAGTGACAGTGCTGGGAGGTGTTGCCTGTTTGTGGAGAGTGGTGCAGCCACAGCAGCAGCACCTGCAGTTGGTCACTGTCCAGTTCAGAGGGAGGGAAGAGCTCAGATCCACAGCAGGTTTGGGCCTGGGGCTCTGGGTGCAGCATGGATGAGGTTTGCCCCTGTGGGAGTTTCTGGCAGAGTGGAGATGTGGCAGCTCACTCACCAAATTCCACATTGCCTGAGAGCAATGGGGCAATTCCACGTGGGGTGGAATGACTGGAGTGCCAGACCACACCTTTGAAAAAAGCAAACCCAAGAGACCTCCTTGACCTGTTAAGAAAATGTAAAATGACAAGGGATAGCTTGGGTTAGGCTGAAGCAGCAATGCATGCTGTGTAAGAGCAAAATGATGGTGACTCTTTTGGGAAAAGGCTTTCTCAGCCCCTCTTTCCCAGCTGGGAGGAATCCAGGCCAGTGAAAAACCAGCCCAGAAAGAGGTGATCCACAGAGGCTGCCCCAGAGAAAACACTCTGAAGTTGTGCCAAGTGCAGACTTGAAAATCAGCTTCCTGGTGTGCCAAGTGTGTGAAGTTCTGCTTTTCCCTGCTTCCCACCTCCAGGGGCTTTGTCTGACTTCCCCATGGGGGTCACAGGAGCGACCAGGAGGGATGACAGGAAGCAGCAGGGAGCAGCTCAAACCCATGTGCTCACCTGGCTCTGGTTGGACACCACATCTCACTTTGTCTGATCTACTTCTGTAGCTCACCAAAGGGGAATAAATGAACCCACAAAACAAAACACCTGCACTCCTGAGCTGAAGGACAAATCCTGGACTCCTTTGTGGCAGAACTTCCTTTCAAATTACTGGGTGTTTTGCTTGGTTGGACTGGCAGAATTGGGAAACCTGGTGTTACATTATTGTAAGGTCAGAGAAAAAGTGCATTTCAAGATTGAGGGGAAGGACTTTGTTTCATTTTTCTGCCGAAGTACCCCTTGAATAATGAGCATTGACTTAGAGCTCTTCTGTTCCCAGCTGGATCAATGTGTGCAAGGGGAGTTTCTAGCTCTGCTCCAGGTGTCCCTTCCTCCAGCTCTCAGCCCACATCCTTGGTTAAGGGTGATGTGCACTGGCTGATCCCAGTGGTCAGAGTTCCTCTCTTCTGCCTTTTTGGGTGGGGTTGTCCCTGCTTTTACTCCTGTTCCCTCTCAACATCCAAGTGCAAGGTCTGTGTGGGCTTCTTCAAGGACTTGGCTGCTCTGGTCCTCAGGGTTTCTGTGAACTTTGCTGTGATATTTAAAAGCAGAGAGGAAGACATGTGCAGTGTGTGTGTGTGGGAACATCTCTCCAGAGGGCCAGTCACTCTGGGAGTGCCCACTGTGACTGGGTGCTCACCAGTGTGTGCATTTGGGGAGATTCTAACTTAATGTTCCCATACAATGTGGAAAAGGCAAGAGAGAACTTTGATTAAAAAAAAAAAAAAAAGAGGGAGGCTGCTGAGAGTTCTGGCAGACACATGGTAATATTTGCTTAAGTTTCTGAGAAATACATAATTTCACTTTTATTATGAAGGTTATGCTTGTGTATTTGCATCCCCTTGAGTGTTTTCTGGGGTTTTACTGTTTCAAGGCAATGTCTCTTGGTCCAGAACTGCCAGCATCAGGGCTGAGCTGAAAATGGTATAAGCTCATTTTGTTTTTTTACTTGAGCCATTTTCATTTTGATCAGGGAACCACATTATAGGGACACTGTGAGGGAATGTTAGGTCATGACTTCAGTTTTGCTTGTACATGTTGTAAATTTGATTGGGAGTGCAACCAAAATGCAGTGAGATGAATGAGACACACGTGCCCTTCTCAAGACACAAGAGCTGCACACCCAGGTGACACCAATGTGTAAAAAATCTCCCTGAAGAGTGGACATTAATTCCTGTTTTGAAGAAAGATCTGGGAGCTGGATGTGCTGCTGGTGCAGGCTCAGTTCTTCATGCATTGTTTCCTGCTGGAACACCACTGTTCCCAAAAAAAAAATAGCTACCAGCCAGAAAAAGCGTCCAATAAGCCTGCAAATCAATTGCTGTTTGAATTTTTTGGACCATGCAGCTTGCAGTTTCTCGCCAAGCAGTTGATTTAAGTCAACAAAGTAAGTGTTGTCTCGGCGTCTAAATTAAGTAAGACTGAGTCAAGGTCAAGTGTGAGCATTGGGGAACAAACAGTTGCATGTTTGTGCTCATCCTGCAGCCCGGGGCAGGGCACAAGCTTGGAAGCACCGGGGGGAGGGTAGAAGTGAGATGAGGATGTTCTGTGCAGGCTGGAGTATAGAGATCAGAACAGGTGACAGTCCACATGTTCAGTCCTAAACAGGAATGAAATAGTTCAGGTGTTCCTCTCTCAAAGAGCTCCATGATCAGCTCATGGAGAAGTAGTGGAAGTGTGGTGCAGGGAACAAAGAGTTTGGACCTGGGGACAGCCAGTGTTTCAGGTGTGAGCTGAAGGTGCTCCTGCAGTGCTGAGCTCTTGCCTCCTGCAGCAGGGCTGGGTGCTGGCTGGGATTGCAGGCTGTCTGCAGAGCCCAGGGAGCAGCAGCGTGCTCAGCTCACCCTCTGTGCTGTGCCTGCTGGCTCAGGGAGGACAGGGAGAGGGACGCATGTTCCTCCTTGCACAGCCATTCCTGCCAGCCTGAGTCACTGACTCCACTGCAGGATACAAGCTGTGGCTCCACCAGCTGAAAACCAATGGGCAACAACCATTTTGAGTGATCTTTTATGCTTTGGGGTTGTTTGGGGTTGGGTTTTTTGTTTGTTTGTTTGTTTTTTTGCTTTGCTTGAAGAAGCATCTCTCTTGCTGTGGTGGAAGACAACCAGAGAAGACATTTTGTGACTAGTACTAGAGTGGAGCACAGTCTGTTTTAATTGAGGATCAACAATGGTTCCTTCTCTGAGAGGGACAATTAGCTCCTCTGGAGGAATTATAAAATCCCTTGTATGAAGAAGGCATCAGTGGGAGAACCAAGGGATGTGCAGGCACCAGCTCAGTACCAACTCTGTACTTCACTCTTAACCTTACAGAGAAAGCACAGTAGAGAGTTTCATCATTGATTTGGTAAAAGCTGCCCTTATTTTCATGGATATAATTACAAAAGAGGTTACATTCATCTGCAAACAAGGTTCTAGTATTTTTTTTTTAAAGCAGAAATAAATTGTAAAACCCCCAACAACTAAACTAATTATTTTAAATAGTTTTCAAAAGATAAGTTTTGTGGGTTGTGTTAGTTGCTTTGTTGGTTTTTTTCAAGGGAGCATTGAGGAACCTATTTCTTGGTGAATACAGTGAAAAGAGAGATTCCAAAAGGGCTTTTGTGCAATTAAAGGAATGTTTGCATTAGGTTGTGCTGCAGTGATTTAACACATGAGACGGAAAAATCCCAACTGAGTGATTTACACACTGATCTGGAATGTTTTCATCAAAGGTCAGACTCAGAATTGCATTTATGCTTATTTTTAAGTCCAAAGAGAGTCCAGTGGGGAGTTAAATCTCTAAGTAGGCATTTAATGTGTAAATATTCACAGGTAGCTCTTTACTTAGCCATGTCATTTTGCTGTGAATTTAGACAGGGCAAGATTTACTTGGAAGCTGAAGTCCAGACTCTGCTGGTACCTACAACAGGGGAGAGCATTTCTGTAGACTGAACTGACTTTGAATATTTCATATATAAATTCTGTATTTTACTGGCTTACAGGAGTTCCCAAGTAGGTAGGGAAAAGTGAAAAGGGGTCAGGAAAACTGGTTGATTTTTCAAGGCTTGCAGTCTTTTAAAGGCTTGCAGTCCAGGTTCAGGAATGGTCCATCCTGCCATGCAGGAAGTGGCAAGAGGCCTGCATGGGTGAGCAAGGGGTTCTGAAGAAAGAAATGGAAAGGATATGTGTAATATATAAGGGGTGGGAGCAGGGACAGGTGACCTGGGGGAATATCAGGAGACAAAAGGCTCATCTGGAGCTGGCCCTGGTGAAAGACAGGGAGGTCAAGAAGTGCTTCTGCAGATTTGTGAGAGAAGGGAAGCCCAAGGAAAACGTGGAGCTGGGGTGCTGGGTTGGCCTTCTGTGATGAAAAACTTGAGGAATTAGGGGAGAGCAGTGGTGCTTGATCTCAGCTTTAGTAAAGCTTTTGATGCTGTCACCCATAACATCCCTCTGGACAAACTGGTGAAGTACAGACTGTGAGATGGACTGGAAACTGGCTGAGCTCAGGTGTGACCAGCAGGATGAGGTTGAGTTGGAGCCAGTCACTAGTGGTGCACCTCAGAAGTCCATGCTGGAGCCAGCTCTGGAGTCACGAGTGTTTGACATCTTCATTAATGGCCAGGCTGATGGGACAGAGTACCCCTCTAGCCAGCCTGTGGGCTGTACCCCCACAGAGGACTGCCTGACAGACTGGATGGATGTGGTGGTGCCCAGCAGGACCCTGACAGCCTGCAGAAATGTGGGAATGGGAACCTCATGAAATTCAACACTGGGAAAAGCCAAGTCCTGCACCTGGGGAGCCACAGCCTCACCCAGTGCTGGGAGCTGGGAGCCCACTTGGCTGGAAGCAGCTCTGCAGAAAGTCCAGGCTTTGGCAAAGGAAACCAGCAGCAACTTGAGCTGAAGTTGAGGCTGGCTGCCCTGGGTGATGGGCACACTGGAGCTGCTTGTGTGTCCTGGGTGCCCACGTGCTTGGTCCGGCCTCAGTGCCCTCAAAAGTGTGTCTGAAGCAGCTCCCAGGGCTGGGAGTGGGGTGTGTCAGCTGCTGGGGTGGCTCTCCTGGGTGGGACACCCCAGCTCCCAGCCAGTGCCCGCTGGAAGGTCCCTCTGTGTGGTGGGAGCCTGTGGGGAGCTCAGGTCTGTCCTAGTTTAGGATAAATTTGGAAGAAATTCCCCTAAAGGGTTTTCCTCTAGAAAGCAAATTCAGGTGGCCCCTCCTCCAAGTGGTTCGGGGAAAAAAAATTTCCTTGGAGAAAAGTGGAAAAAACTGTTTAATTAACAGGCAAAAACATTCCCCAGCACACACACAAAAAAAAAAAAAATTGAACAATATTAAACAATCAAACTCTTGCTGCTCCAGGAGAGAGGACGAACTCCGAGAGTCCCAGGCTGGTGTCGGTGCCTCTGGCACTGGAAATGCTGCGGCTCGGCCCTGTGCGCCTCAGGTGTGTGAGCTCCTGCTCCTCTGCTGGTGTTCAGTGCAGAGCAGGGTTGGACAGGTCCAAAGGAAAAGAAAGAACCACAGTCCAAAGAACTTCTCTGCCTCAGCTAGCTAGAACTGACTAAAAAGCCAAGAAGCACTCTGTCCATGCTGCAGCCACACCTTCCACAGAAGGAACGTGGAGGAGGGAAAAACAAAGTGTGAAAACAATCTGAAAGCATTGTCCCCCCTCTCTGCTCTCAGAATGAATCTTAAAGGTGCAAAACTTATTTTCTAAGCTACACAGACAAATGGGGATAGCCTCATAAAGTCAACCCAGGACAGGTCTCATCCAGGCTTCCCAAAGGCAGCCCCTCCAGTTCCCACTTCTCAGGTGGATCCCCTGAACCTGAAAAGGCACTAAACAACTACCACATAGTTCATAATCAGATGTGAATTATCTTTTAGTGCTTTTGTCATGATCCTAGTCTGAAGCACTGCTTTAGCAGTAGGGAAGGTACCACTGACATTGCACGTGGGTGCACAGGCAGCAGCTGAGGTGGAAAGGGTTGCCTCTCTTTATCACTTCTCTGTTTTGCTGAGTGTTTTAATTAAAACCAGATAGAGGAAAATTTCTCACACTGTTTCCAATTTTTAGTGCTTTCACCTGCAGTTGAAAATTGCATCAAGACATACTGGTAAAGGGATGATGTAAAGAGGAATGAATGCTCCTTTTTGTAGCTATGAATAGAGCTTCTCATGTCAGTTAAGTGTTGACTTATAATTATGAAAAGATTATAGGTTTCTGTTATTTTTTAGCCAGTCCTCTAACACATAAATTAACTAACATTTCACCACTCCATGTAACCTTTCAAGATGGAGAAGGGAGGTTTGGCTGATGAAATTCATAAGATCACATTTATTTGGAGATGTTTACTGTAACTAACAAAGTGAAAATTACCTTCCTAACCCTTTTCTATATGCTCACTCTTTCCCTTATGCAGTTCTTGAGGAGGTGATTTTTGCTGTTTCTAGAAAGATTTTTAAAGAATAATTATACGAGGGAAGTTTGCTCTTCAACTGTGCTTTAGTTGTATTTTTCTAAGAGTTGCTAGAAATATAGCCACAACTCCTTTGCTGTCTTATGACTGTGGGTGGTGGAGCTGATGAGTTGCTAAATAAGAGATGTTTGGGTGTTGGGGTGTCAGGAGTGGGAGAGAAGAGCATCTTGTATCTTGTTCCTTAGTTTGACTTGAGTCTGGCATCCAGCTTATTGGAAACAGTGTCCATCTTCCAAAAATCATCCTGAAAAGAGGATGCCTGCCTGTCTTGGCATGGAGGTGGTGAGTAGGGTGAGCATGGAGAAGGCACCCAGTGTAGTTCTGGGGACAGGCCTTTTGTGATGTGTGGTTGGGTCCTGCAGTGCTGGGTGGCAGCTGTTTGGTGATGACAAGGCTCGTTGTCATCAGTGCCAGCACAGTGCACAGGGATCATTAGCAGAGAGAAATCCTTTCCCCCCTCAAGCAAATTGCTCTTTGACAGGAGCCATTGAGGCCAGGGTGTTCCCCTGTTTGCACCCCAGTGCCAAGTGCTCTTGCAGGACACGTGTTCTTTACTAGCAGCAGCTTAGGACTTCAGCTGAGTGGCTGCAGGTTTCTCTGCAGGGGTTGTGGGCCAAAGCTTTGGCTGCAGGTACAGTGGGCAGGTTGTGAAAAGAGCAGATGATGCCAAAACCCTGGTACAGGTGGGGGCTGCCCTCTGTGCCAGGTCCTTTCCAAGCTAAATCAGTGTCTTGGACATTTCTCCCTCCGTGCCCAGGTTTTGCAGAGCAGCCAGGCACTTGTGTCACTGTCTGGCTGCAAGAACAGAAAAGGTGGGTGGCAAAAAAAAATGTGCTTTTGGGCACAGTCTGCCAGCTCTGGCTGCTGGCTTGTCACTGTCTTGAGAGAGAGCTCATAACTGAGGGCATAAGCAGATTGAACGTGTGCTTCCCAGCTGGGTGTTGTGACCATACCCATTTCACACCTTTTTCATCAGACAATACTAGCCCTATGGGTTTATTCCTTTCTGGTTTTTTTGTTTGTTTTGGTTTTTTGTTTTGTTTTTCCTTAATTTCTGCCCTTTTATACCTACTTGGCTCCTGTTTCATGTCAGGATGACAGTCTAGGTCAAAGTAGGGGAGAGGGGTGTCCTGAGTGTAACATTTGTGCATTTCTGGATCATTCATTGATACTGTTTGGATGTGGATCAAGTGTGTGTTCACATTTGTGTTGAATTAGCCAGACAGACCACATACCCTGGAGTTCATTCCAGCTGCTGGAGAGCAGACTGTTACCTGATCCAGGACTGACAGTTCCTGATCCAGCAAAAAGTCAGAGCAGCCCAGACAGAAGATACCTGGCCTAGCAGAAATCCCACCAAAATGAAGTTAGCTATCAGTACTCTGCACCCTCTGGCATCTTGTTCTATGCTACTAAGAGTTGTAAAGCTGGATTTATTCAGGTGTTGGGACGTGGCTCCTGTGCTGCTGCCCATGTCAGTGTAAGGTTCAGTGTCAGTCAGAGGGAGACCTGGCCACACCTGCAGGTCTGGGTGGTGCTGGGGGGAGCCAGTCCCTGAGGGTGGGAATGGAGCTCAGGTCCTCTCATGGTTGTGGGAAGCTCAGGGTTGCCCTCTTGCAGGATTCATTGCAGACAGGAGTCTGACAAAAGCCTGGAATAACCCATTGCCCGCCTTATGTCAGCCTTGGAGAGCAGCTGAACACATGGGCAACGTGTTGATTTTCTAACTTTTACTTTTTCCCCCCCAGTTGAATTCACAGGCAGGAAATGAGCCCACATCTACAGCATTTAGTGCTGCTGTTTCCCAAAGGTAGAGGAGGCAAAATTAGAATATCCTGTTTACATGTCGTTCAAGCTGTATTTGACCAACTGTCCCCAGGGTTTTCAACTTGCTAGATCAGGACAGGCTTTTCTTACAGTCTGAGCATCTTCCTGTCTGAGTGGAGGAGTGTGGCTGTTTGCACTGAGCATCTCCCTGGGCCGACCCTTACAGCTGCACAGGAGACAGCTCTTCATGTTGCCAAGGTGGGGAAGCTGAGGCTTGCCAGGTCCTTCAGAACTAAAGTCCTTCATGAGTAAAGGTGGGAGAAAACTGTGGCAAATTACTTTCTGAAATGATTGTTCCTGTACCTTACAGGAAGGTACATTCCTTCTCCTGATGTTCTCTCTTGAGTCACTGGACTTGAAGTGTCTGAGAAAAAACTGGTTCAGAGGGTTGAGGTGACAGAGATTTTTAAGTCACTTCCAGCTTAAGTGAATAGTTCGGTCTAAATATTACCTTGGTGTAATACCTGCCTACATGCATGTTTGTGTTTGAGCAAACCTATTTATGCTTCTGGGAATACTGAAGAGCCTCCCTGGGCAGGTGTGAACTGTGGAGAGGTGTCAGCACGTTTGTGGGGTGGGTGCTGGAACTGTGGGGCTGTGGTGTCCCTGTGGGGCTGGGAGCTGCTGAGTTTGTAACCAAACTGGTTACGTAATTCTGTGCCTTTTCCAGACTGTCATGCTCGTGCTGGAAATAGACCCTTATCTAAGAAAATAGCAAAGTGCACCTGGAAACTTTTAGACTAGTCTCCTTGTTTAATCATGAACCCATTTAAAATATGTCAAGGAAGGCAGCTGTAATATATGACCTTTTTCTGCCATATATTAGAGTGATGACTCATACATGCAATGGCAGGAGAATGTAATGAAAAGTCTCCAGCTTGACGTGTGTGCAGCTGATGTTTGCAGCTCTGACGTGCTGTGGAGTTCAGGGTATTTGGGCTGCATCCTTTGTGCTTTCAGTATCACTCTTGTTACCTGGTTGCACAGATTTCTCTAAGCAGAAGTCTTGAAATTGATTCTGTCTTTTCCATGTCATCTCAGAAACTTTTTTCTCTGAAGACCACAGAGGTGTCAGTGACTCACATTTAATATAGAAAAGAGCCAAGACAGAAACTAAAGGTAACTAAGAACATCAAAACTGGAAAAGGGGGCTGGTGCAGTAGGTTTTCTGACTCGTTCTATACTGTGAACCTTGTCATTTATATAGAAAAAATCTGCAATATGTAGATAAATGTACTATTATTAATTTGTGGCATCAGCAGAAAGGAAAGATGATGGCCATATGAGCTCTAAATATTTAGTTCATTGTTTATGTGCTGTAATAATATTGTCTCAATGTCAGTAAACCTGTCACTGGAAAATAAAACTTAATAAAAGCTTAAATAAAACATCTTAAAAGGTCTACAATTTGACCTGCATTATGCCAAAGTCTGAAGTAATGGCATGGGCAAGCATCTCACCCCAGAGCTCAGGTGATCCCCAGTTGGTTTAACCAGCAACTGGTATAAATTGCATGATAATTAAAAACCAAGTAAAATTTTTTTGGAAAATGTCCTCTATCACCCCCTGTGAGCTGTCACTTCTTCAGCTGTCCATTATACTGGGATGTGCAGTGTTAAGGTCTGCCCTCTTCCTTGTCAGTTTGAGTGTGGAGTGGGCTGAATGCCCCTGGTGCTTCACACCAGCTTCCTAACAGGAATTTGCCCAGGAGCACTGTGGAGCTTTGGATGTTGGTTCTGATGAGTCTGGACTGCAAGCAGGAGCCTTGCTCAGTTCTGCTCTGGGCCCTATCTGTGTGTGTGTGCTGGGCTCACCGAGGCTCTGGCTGTGGTGCTGTGTCCTCCTCTGCCAGCAGCTGGACCAGCTCCAGTTTTTGGCCATAGCCTGCCTTCCTCTGATTGCTACTACACTGCTAGAAATTCAGCACTCCTCAACTGGCTGCATTATAAATGTGGTTACACCCACTGTGCTCCAGGCAAAATAAGTGTGGTTTGAGCTGAAGGGACTTGTTGGCCTTGTCCCTTTGGGGGCTGTGAGAGGGCTCATAGCCACAGCAAGACACTCAGGTGTTCAGCAGTGGAGGGGCAGCAGGACAGGAAGGTCTGATTTACAGACTTGCCCTCCAAGTAATTCATTCCCAGTGGTGCCCCCCTTTACCTCCCCAGCTGTATGTCTCCTTGCTCTGATAATCCCAGTCATCACAAGGTACTTTTAGAAACAGGAATTTTTTCTTTGTTTTTGCTTACTGCTTTCGTTGCTGAAATTATTTGCAAGTCCCCTTCTGCTGTGATTGTCAATGTGAGCCTGAGCCCTGAGCAGTCAGCTGAGCTCTGAATCCCAGACAAAGCAACCCAAAGCTGCACAGCCCTTGGAGCAGCCATGAAAACTCCTCTGTCTTGTGCTTCAGTGCCTCAGTGGCAAAAGATTTTTCTATAAATGCCAAATAAGAAGTATAAATTACCCTGGAAGTGCCATGCCCTAAATAAAGACACAGAGAAATGAATGAGTATTTGCAAAGCAAGCATCAGTGTAACTGCAGGAGCGTGGGTGCCGATGGGGCCGTGCCCGGCCTTGTGCCCTGCACAAAGGGCAGCTCTGCAGAGGCACTGGGGGGCTGGACCCTGCAGATAGTGTCAGTAATTTCATGCTTCAGAGCAAGGACTTCACACACTGTATGAAGCAATAAGCATTTGCTGTGCTGGCTTCAGGCTTTCACTGTGTGACGGGGTGGATCTACTTCAGCAGCAGCAGCAAAAGCAAAAGCAGTGTGCAGCAGCTGCTCAGCAGGGCTGATCCTGGCTCCCATGGCATCTCTACTGCCATGGTCCGTGCATTGACACAGGCCTCTTGACAATAATATCAGAAGGTTAAATATGATTTATTAAGATGACTCCATAATTCAAAGAATTGGGCTGTTACCTGCCCAGTCTGGAGCATCCGAAGCTGCTGCTTCCAGTTCCGTCCAAGGAATGCCAGAATAGCTCACACTATCAGAGATAACAACTTTTCACCTCATAGGCTGAAAGGAAGAAAACCTTCATCTCCTGTTATCAGGAGACAGGCAGAGAAATCCAAATGCCCCTGAAACACAACTCACAGATTTTGTTTACAGAAACTTACACAGAGTAAAAAGACAGTAAAAATATGCTTTCCCATGGGAAGAATTTTCTGCAGGCCTGCATGCAGAGAAACTTATAATATGTTCTTGCAGCACATCTCCACTCTGCAGTGCTGACCTGGAGCTGGTTTAATTCACCAGCATAGACATGCCCTGGGCTCAGAGCTGCTAAAACAGGGAGCCGGGGAGGGTGGTGTTTGTGAATTGTTTCTGTGGCCTTCTGTGTTCCCAAACACTTGCCCATCACCTCACCCTGCATTTGAAACTCTGGAAGGGCTAAGGACAAAGCAGAACAGACAGCATGTATGGCTGCTCTCAGAGCAAGCAGGAATAGGCTGAGTCCTGCTGGCAGCGCTCATCCCTCGGGCAGGTAGAGCTCACCTCCTGTGCTCTGATCAGCACTGTCATTCCTGGAACTGGTCCCAGTGCCTTCCTTTGTGGCCATGACCTCTCCCAGCAGCTTTGTCCCACGCAAGCCTTGTTAAGCAACAGGCAGAGTGGAGGTACTGAAAGTTTTTCCAGAACCTTTGCTTCTGCAAAACTTGCAGTGAATGTGAACTTTGCTGCATTTGTAACCTAACATAAGTTATCTCAAATTTTGATTTTTCTGGGTAAAGTTCTACACACACATCCCTCCTGTGTATTAATTGAGTAAAGCCTCCTGTAGCAGGCAGGCACTGAAGTGATGGAGATCTTTTTAAGTCAGCAGATGCATATTTCAAGGGCCTAACTAGTTTATTATTTATTCCTTGAGGACGAAAGTAAGGCTGGGGGCAATCTCAACAAGGTTTAACAGTGACAACAAGAAGTTTTGCAGTGCACAGGCTGCTTCTCGCCTTGCTTTTCTTAAGCTGTGATTTGTGTTAGGTGTTGTGGCCCTTGTTCCTCCAGTGTACTGTACTCCACCAGTGTCACTGCAAGGAGGACGTGGGGACTTCCAGGCTGGAGAAGGGGCTGTGTTGCTGGGTGGGGTGTTGGGGTGCCAGGTACGGATGGGCTGGGGCTTGGCAGGAGAGCCTAAGACTTTTACTTGAGCATTTGTCACTTTTCTTAGCCTGTCATTTTCAACCTTAATTCAAGTTGCAGTGTCTCCTGCTCTTTCTGGGGCAGAGGCAGTGCTGGTAGCTTAGCCAGGCAGTCTCTCCATCATTCCTAGCACAGGATGTTGCTGCTGAGCGTGTCCAGGTTGTATTTATTTATAACTTGTATGTACCAGATTTCATTTCATGTTAGATACTGGATCCTTGGTACATTTGCAAGGTGTTTGCCAGGTAACAGATGAAGGCCCTGCAGTGAGAGCTGCCCATGGTGGTGAGGGCTGGGAGGGTTCCTGGGCTGCCTCCCTGGCTCTGCCCCTGCAGGTGCCTCGTGTCTTCTATCTGTGCCTGGCTGGGGGATGACGTGTGCCTCAGAAGATCCCTCCTCCTGTGGTTGTTGGAAGGAAAGGAGCATTTTTCTCCCCTGAAATCACCTCTTTGATCCAAGCTGCCGCAGCCAGGACGTACCCAGGGCTGCCGGGAGCTCAGCAGGTACTGCAGCAGCAGTGCCACAGCTGCCTGGGCTCAGGGCAGCTCTGGGCCTTCCTTGCTTCCCTGGCTGCTCAGCAGAACACATTTTACAGGTGGTAGCAGCACCCTGTGTGAGATCACAGGCTGCAGGCAGTATGGGAACACTTCCCCTGGCCAGGGGCACCTGCAGGTGTCTGAGGCAGCCCCTCCACAGCCCTCTGCTCTTGCAGCTCTTGCTGCACTTTGGCTCCTTGTTTGAGGCTGAGGCTTCCTTCCTTGTTTGTTCTCCCTGCTCCATGGCAGTGGGTGTCCATTTCCCTGCTCCCATGCCATTGGTAGGCTGCAGGTGTGGAGAATCTTGTCTGGGGCTGGTGTAGAGATGGTTTTCCTGTCTGAGAGAAGAAAAGGGGATTTTGCAGTGGCCCAGCGTGACGTTCATCCACCCTTTTCCCAGAACTGCAGAGGCAGGGAAGGAGTCATCTGTGCCATGTGTTAGTTGTTAATTTTAGCTTTACCATAACTCTTGATGACAGGGCTTGGTTGTTTCCTACTGTAGGCAGCATGTAGCAGTTATCCTGGAGATCTGGTGTGGCTGTGAGGCAGTAAAGCTGCAGCTCATCCCTGGGCCATGCTGCTCAGTCTGTGGCAGCTGGATTCTCCCAGCTCACACAGCTGCTGCCTGCTGGAGTTGAGAGGCCACGTGGTACCATTTTTCTTGCATTCGTGCTAAACCTTTGCCTTTAGGTTACGTAAGGATGGCATCGGGCACAGGCTGAATTCCACCTGTGTCTGAGGTCAAAGCTTGGCCCAAAGGTGCTTAAATATCTGCCAGGATATGCATGGCATTTATCAGTTTTTTTTCCTAATTCTGGCTGACTGGTGAAGTCTGTGTGAAGTGGCAGCCTGTACTGGCATGGCCAAAAGAGCATTATCAGATCTGACGTACAGGTCCCAAGCTGAACTTCTTGTAATGCACAGAATACTATAGGGAACTCTTACAAGTACCAGCAGGTTGAAAAATAGGTTGTTGCTGATACCTTTGTAATTATAATGCATTGGATTTGGTCTCCAGTCTGGAGCAAAGTCACTGAGCACATCAGGAAATACCTGTCTGATCTTCTGCTGGTGCTGCCATCCGTGTGTGCTGTGTGTGAGCTCCCCAGGGAGCACTGTGCCTCTGACAGCTCTGCTGCCCTGCACTGCTCGAGGCTTGCCTGGCTTGTGTCCAGAGATGACGGTCAAGCTCAGTGAAGTGGACTGGATAAAGATCTGGGGAGCACTGGCCAGTGCTGGAGTCCAGCAGGGAGTCTCTGGGAGCTCCTTCTCTTTCTAGTACCATTTTTTTGGATGGTCTTCTGCTGTATTCCACAGAGTGTTTGTTCAGTCTCTACTCTCCTGTTTGGTTAAACACTCTGTGAGGGTGTGAACATATCTCCACCCCAGCCAAGGACTGCTGTGATGCTGTGCTCCTGGCTCAGCCAACCTTCATGGCAACTTTGACTATATGAAACATCTTGTAATGTATTTTTCTGGGTAGAGACTCCAGATCTGTAGGAGAGCTGATGACCTGGGCAGAAACATAGCAGCTGATGTGTTAGAGATCTCTGGGGTACAGCTGACTGCCCAGAATGGAGGTGTCAGGAGGGGCAAGGAATGGTATAAAGGCAGAAGTTGATCTGAAGTCATGTCAAGGGAAGTGTCAGAAATGAGATACACTTGCTCTGCAACAGAACGTTCTTCATAGGTGGTTTAACAAGCCTTGGAATTAAATCTGGGTGAGGGGGGAAAAGTGATGTAGCTGTTATGTCAGGGCTTCACAAGCCCGCAGTGTGCAGTCTGGGCTGTGGCTGGTGGAAAAGCAGACTGAGCAGCCATGTAATCAGGGCTTTTCCTAGCAGTTATGAGCTCACACTAAACTCATACTGCAGCTGCAGATGTATTTTCCGAAATACACTTCTGGAATTTTACATATGCTTTTATAGTATGCTAATCATCTCTGTGGTCATTCATTTCTGGAGTTGATGACTACTCTCTTGGAGAAAACAAGTTAACAAACTGACAGCTGCTCCTAACAAATCACTTGCTTGGAGAGGCCAGTGCAAGTTTAACATCCACAATAAATCCTTCTTTTGCTTCTGATGGTTCAGTGCAGCAATGTCAAAGAAATGAGGTAATAACTTTCATTTATCAAAGCAGTTTGGACTGTAGTGGATGTGTGCACAAGAGCTCAGAGACAGAACTGCCAGAGTTACAGACTGGATTCCTGCTCTTCTTTGAATAGCTTTAAATGTAGATGGGAAAATGTAGCTCAGTTGGTGTAACCTGCCAGCCAGCCAGATTATCAACAGCTGCCAGTGTTGGCATGAAAAGGTGGGCAAAGGAATGCCCAGAGAGCTGGGGGGCTCTGAAGGGGCTTCCTCTGTCCCCATGGCCAAGAGTGAACCGCGACATCGGACCAGGGTGTGACGCGGAGGTGACACCGGCTTGTTCCAGGTGTGCCCCCCCTGTTCTGTGCAGCCCCTCCTGCCCCAGTGTCCCTGCAGAGCCCAGGGGTGGGGTGGGACAGCCAGCAGGGCCCTGGGCTCTGTGCTGCTCCCCGAGTGACGGGCTCCTGCAGCTGGTGGCTCACAGGGCACCTCTTCAGTCACAGTGTCTGCAGTAATCAATAGCCACCTTTGATCAGGTAACCTTGAACTCATGGTAAACAGAAGATGTTTTCCATAACATTTGGTTACAAATAAATGAATAGACTTGGCACCCTTGGATAGGGCAACAAAGGTTCTGAAATTCCCATTTCTTGTGTCAGGGCTGAGCTCGCCCAAGGACTGGCATTTTCTTAACAAGTTTGTAATAAACTGATGGATCTGGATGGCAGCCAGTTTGTCTCAGTAGGTTTAGCTTGAGTAGCTGTTAATCTTATAGATTTTGCTTCCCTAAAGTTCTGAGATCAGGTTTAACATTTAAAAAAAAAAAAAGGATGTATTGGGTTTTAAATTTATCATTTCATTTGACAAATAGTCTAAAATGGCAACATTGTGTCAGGATGTTGAGCTAGCTGAGTGAAAGGCTAATCTCCCTTCATGAGATGAAATGAGAGAGTTAAAGGTATAAACACCAATAAACCCTGTATTTAATGAATGGTCTTTCCATTTCAGTATTTCACTGGAATCTGCAGTACAGGAAAAATACTTTTTTTCAACTTGCCAGTATCCAAATTAATCTGATCACACTCCACAGCTCATACTGATGGGTGTGTTGATGCTGCTCTGAACTGAAGCAGTTCAGTTTTAGGAAGGGTGTGTTGCACTGGGCTGGCATGGTCAGGTGTTGGTGGTGGGGTGGCTTTGTGAGAAGCTGCCAGAAGCTTCCCCTGTGTCCAGCAGAGCCAATTCCAGCCGGCCCCAGGACAGACCCGCCCCTGGCCAGGGCTGGGCCCAGCAGTGACAGTGGCAGCACCTCTGGGGAACACTGAGCAAGGGGGAGGACATCTCTGTGGAATTGCAGCTGGGTCACAGGAGTGAGGACATGTGAGAGGAGCAGCTCTGCAAACCCCCAGGGCAGGGCAGGAGGGGCAGGAGCTGCTCCAGGTGCTGGAGCTGAGCTTCCCCCAAGCCCGGGCTGCAGCCCAGGGAGAGGCAGCTGTGCCCTGCAGCCCTGGGCTCCAGCATGGATCAGAGATCCCCCTGGGCTCCAGCATGGATCAGAGATCCCCCTGCAGCCCCCACACAGGAGCAGGGGGTGCCTGAAGGAGGCTGTGACTTTGGGAACTCCACGCTGGAGCAGCTCCTGGCAGGACCTGTGACCCCACAGGGGACCCAGGCTGGAGCAGCTCCTGAAGGACTGCACCCATAGGAAGCTCTCAGCCTGGAGAAGGTTATGAAGGATGTCTCTCAGGACAAGAGAAGGATGCCTCTTCATAATATGCTGATCTTCCCNTTTTTTTTTTTTTTTTGCATGTACTTACATAGAATGTGCACAGCAGGGGATAATTCTGGAAGATAAAAGCCAAGTTTTGTAGTTCTGCAGTTCCTAGGTTCTTAGTTGTATTAGCAGTTTTGTTGGTGCCAGTGATTAATGCCAAGCTTGTGCATAAGGAACATATGGAACACAGCAGGTTCTTTAGAGTTGTTTGAAGCAAAAAAATCTCCAGTTTTATTTTCTACTGTAGTATTTGAAGATATCACTGGCCTTGTCTTGATGGACTGTCCTGCTAGGATTGAATAGAGACCTATGGACATCTCAGGAAAACTTAAAAATCAGTAGTCCCAGTTGTGTGACAGAAGGGCATGGATTCCCCAGAGTTTAAGTTCTTCTTCATAGGGATACAAAACCAAAGTGATCCTTGGATTAATTCCCTTCCTTGGTTTGAATTTAGAGAGATTATGCATAGGTAGAAATAAATGCATAGGCAAAAGACTCTCAAAAAAACCCCAAAAACTTTGCGGAAATAGCTTTAAATACTCCCCAGAACAAAACCATCCCAAAAAATCCACTTTTTGTAGAGCTTACTGAAATCATGACCTTCCCTGTGAGTTTGCCATGTGTAGAGCTGATCACTCTTGTTGGCTTGTTGGCTCTTGTCAGACTTGTTGGCTCCTGGTGCTTTGGTCTCCTGAGGACTCCGTGGGAGCCATCCCTGGCATCACCAGGAGCATGTGTGGGCAGTGAAGGTGAATTTCTGACCCCACTGAAGCACAGCTGTGAGCCTGAATTTCTGCCCTGAGACCAAAAGGAAGGCAGCGGCTTTGCTGTTTGGTGTGGTAATGTGCCAGGTTGTGTTTATGAGGTTACATCCTCTGTTCACAAGGAAATAAACAATTACTAAATGTCACTGACAGATCCATCTTCCCAGTGGCTTTCACTGCAGACAAACATGCTTGATGTTGTGTTTGTGGAGAGGGCCAAGGAGAAATCTTTTGGACTTGGACTGAATTGTTGTTTTATCGGTGGTTGTTGAATGTCATGTGGTGGAGCGCTTTGTTGTGAAAGTCTCACTAAATTATTTCTTGGGCTGGCAGAGTTGTTTGCAGAGAGTGTGTGGATTTCTCTGTCCTTTCTGGCTGCACCTGCCTCCTCTGGGTTTCTGTCTGTGGCCAGCCTCAGTCTCCCTGCATTGAAACACCAGCAGAGGCTTGCCCCCTCTTAATTTTGGGTTGATTTCCATGCATTTGTTTCACTGCAGCCGCCTGCTGCTCTCGTGGGTACTTGAATCTATTGAGGGTGAGGAGCTCATTGATTTAGGGCCTGATGGGGGTATCATGAGTGTTGTGAATCAATGGCCTGGAGCTGTTTTTAGGAGCTGTGGAGGATTTTAACTTTGATTCTCTTTCTGCTTTGTAGGTATTTGTATAAAATGTGGAAAAGGTGTATATGGAGCGAGCCAGGCTTGCCAAGCCATGGGTAACCTCTATCATACCAACTGCTTCACGTGCTGCTCTTGTGGTAAGTCAGATCTGCCATGCCCCTGTTATGTGGCTTCCTTTAGCAACCAGTGCACAAAGTGAGACCTCATCCTGCCTGCTTCCCCAGGCAAAATTCCCACGCGAGGCTCCAGCTTCAAAAGTTGTTTTTTATTTGCCATCTGTAAGTGCTCAGTGGTGTTTTCCTAAGCAGCAGCCCAGAAAAGTCGTGTTTGGTTGTTTGAAGGGCTGCATTTACAAAATGGCTTCAACCTGGCTGTTAGAAGCACTGTATGCTTTAAATCACTTGTGTTTATGGAACTGTAATGTGCATGTATCATTTTTATAGAAAAAAAAGGTAAAATTTGTTTAGCCAAAACCATATTTTTGTCACCTTCTATTTGCAAATGCAAGTCCAGTCAGATGTGTGTGTTTGTCATTTCTGTGTATGCACAGTGCTCAAAAATTGTTCACTTATGGTTGAATGTGACAAGAACAAATAGAATCTGTGTGTTGAAATGTCTTATGCTATTACAGGATTTTATTTTTGTGGGGGAAAACTAGACGTTAAATCACTGTTTCCTCCTTGCTGTTCTCAGAACCTCTTTAGGTTTCCCTTTTAATCTGAAAGAGATGTTTCTGTATGTGATTTGGGGAGGTCCTGGCTTTGCCAGATGAAATGGAAAACTCAGGGCAGGCAGCATTTTCAGAAGCGTGCCTTAAGTCAGGTATTGTGAACTTCAGTTGGAGACTTCCTCAGTGTCTTGTCTGTAACTGCTGAGAGCTCACAAATTCCCACCAAGCTCAAGGGAAGTGTGAGAGCTCAATTTTCAGGAGTCAGGTGATTTTTCTTGTTTTATGCACACATCTAGTGAGGTTCCTTATATATGAAAATATTTGCCTGGATATTGAAGATCTTGTTATGACACATATGCACAAAAGATTTATTCTGAGCAGAATGTGCTGAGCACAGATTGTTTCTAAAAAGGATGAATTAAGGATTAGAAAAAGAGTAAAATATTGTTGGCATAGAACCAAATAAATTGATAATCAGAAGAACATTGTAAAGTTCGCTTCTGACAGGAGAAGTGTTGTCTTTTCTCCTGAGATTTGTCCTGATAAATATTGCTTTAAAGAAACCTTACACCTGAATGTAGAATTTAGTGACCTTTCTAAATTACTCTGGACCGTTGCCAGATGCAGGGTTGAACTCATCTCAGACCCTCAGGGATTGCTCATGACTTTGCTCAGGTCTGACAGTGAGTTTGCTGTTTTGCTGGCTCCCAAAGTGAACAGCATCCTGCTTAGCAAAGGATTACAAAATAGAATATCAGATAGTGTCTATCCACAGCATTAACCTAACCTAATTGCATGGGTGAATTCCAGCTTCCTCTCTGGGGCAGAAATGTTGTTTTTAAGTACTCAGGCTGCACATTTGCTACCATGGGGTTCTGTATGCATGTCACTGTTCCTTAAAAAAATGTATAAGGGACAAAAAAGTGTATTTTAACAGCAAAATACAAACACAACTCAATTATTTAAACACAAAACAAACTTTTCTGACTGTTCTGGAGAGGTGTATGTGGCCAGTGCTCACTGGGCAACTTGAGACATGTCCACTTGAGGCATTGTTTGCCCCACCCTTCAGTGCCCTGGAATTTGGTGATTCAGGCAGCTTCCCATGAGTCACCTGATGCTCAGGGAGATGCTCCAGGTTGTCTTCTGAGCCTCTCACTGTGCTGCTCTGGGCTGGAGGGCCCATCAGGACAGCTCACCAGTGAGAAGGGCTTGGCTTTCCTTCTGTTTCCTTTCTGTTCTGGTCCAAACCTTCCCGTTGGGAGGGCGTGTTTGGGCACTTCCTGAGGCAGGCCCTGGAGAGGGCTGTGCTGCTGCTAGAACACCTGGCCAAAGCTCAGTTCAAGGGTGAGTCCAAAGCAGAGCTTTTCCTCTCAGCTCAGCTCTGAAATAGGATCAACATGAGCATAGCTGGGAGGAGGGTGTTGCATTAACTCTTTTGTTTCTCACTGTATTTTGGGCTGTGCAGCCTGTGGAAAACCCAGAGTGGCTCGGTACAGTGCCAGTAGATCCAGGCCCTGGGACCAAGGCATGCAGGTCCTGTCTGTGGGAGCTGCACCTGTGAGAATGGTGCTGAAAAGGCTTTACAAGAGCTCATGGGCAAGCAACCAAATGGAGACTTCTCACAGGACTGCAGTTTATGACCAGAGTTCATTTTGTTACACTGCTGGGACCTGTGTGAGAATCCTGAGCTGCAGGTTTGGTGCCCACCTTTAAATGGATGAGAGCAACCAGAGAGGGCCCAGAAGAACTTAAATAGATGATTAAAGGCTGGAGAAAAGCTAATCACGAGAGCTCAGTGTATTTCGGGTGTCTGAAATGATGAGAGGGTCATGTGGCTGGAGCTTGTAAGTACATGAACCATAAAACAGCATTAGAAAGTGGTCTCATATGTACTAGAGACAAACACAAGAGAGATCTTTCCTGGAGGCTGAAATTACACAATTCAAATAGGAAATCAAAGACAGTTTTTCTGCAGTGAGGGTGATTAACTGCTGAAACAAAATAGTAGGACAAGTAGCAGATTCTCTATTCTTCTTTGTTTTCAAATTAAGACCAAATGTCCCTTTGGAGAATGTTTTAAGTTAAGCCAAGCTTTAGGTAATTGGGTGATCATTAATGATCTTTGTTAGGAGAAGGGTAACAACACACACACTGGTGCTCCTTCTGAGCCTTTGACAGGAGAGTAAAGAAGCCCATTGGTTCTCTCTGCCTAAACCAGTGTCTGTGCTGTAGTTCCTGTGTGTGTTTATGTGATGGTTGGCCCTGGCTGGACACCAGGTGCCCACCAAAGCCACTCTATCCCTGCCCTGCTCAGCTGGATGGGGAGAGGAAAGATAAGGAAAGGTATGTGATTCTGGATAAGGGCAGGGAGAGCTCCCTCACCAGTTACTGACACAGCAAAACAAAAAAATCTATTTACAACCAAATCAGAGTAGGATAATGGCAAATAAAAACTAAATCTTAAAACACCACTTCCTCCTTTTTTCCTGGGTTTAACTTTACTGCCAGCTTTCTCCACCTCTCCCCCGAGTGGTGCAGGGGGATGGGAATGGGGGCTGTGCTCAGCTCATCCCAGGTTGTCTCTGCTGCTCCTCCCTCCTCAGGGGAAGGGCTCCTCACATCTTCCTGTGCTCCAGTGAGGGGTCCCTGTCACAGGGGACAGTGAGGTCCATGAGCTTCTCCAGGCTGAGAGCTTCCTATGGGTGCAGTCCTTCAGGAGCTGCTCCAGCCTGGTCCCTTTCCCTGGGTGCAGTCAGTCCTTCAGGAGCTGCTCCAGCCTGGTCCCTTTCCCTGGGTGCAGTCAGTCCTTCAGGAGCTGCTCCAGCCTG
>VXAX01002984.1:5012-42691 GCA_013399835.1 Leptocoma aspasia | reverse complement strand
GCCCAGCCCTGGCCAGGGGCGGGTCTGTCCTGGGGCCGGCTGGAATTGGCTCTGCTGGACACAGGGGAAGCTTCTGGCAGCTTCTCACAAAGCCACCCCACCACCAACACCTGGCCATGCCATCACTACACAAATTAGAAATGTGAGAATAAGAGCATGAGATTGCCTGTCTTTCTTAGTCTGTCTTTTTTTCCCCTTGAATAACAAGAATGGTCTGAGCTCACCTCCAGCAGTTTTCAGTTTTACTTTTAATAGAATGGTTGTAGAAAATAAAAGGCAATAGCCAAAGAACAATAATTCTGCACCTGAAAAGATCTGATTTAGATAAGGGCTCAGTACTCAACCAGCTACAATTAAAAAATAAAATAATATTTTAAACCCTTGGGAAAAGTTGTGGTTTGGAGACCACTCAGGCTGAAATGTGATAATGAATGATGGAGCCTCCAAGGCCTCATTTCATCACTTGGCAGTGAGTGTTTTCAACTCAGCAAAGACAAGTGCAGTTGTGCAGAGAAGTGGAAATTCTGCCTGAGTCAGAGCCCTTTCTTCTTTGAGTTTATCTTCAGTCTCAGTGCCAGGTGCCATCTGTCAGGGTGTCCTGGTTGAAGAGGGCAGTGTGTGCCAGGACAGTCCATCCTGTCCAGGCCATCCTGCACCTTCCCAGGAGCTCCCAGTGCTGTTCTTTCCCCCTCCCACCATTGTTTATCACATCATTGCTGGGGGGTTGTGTTGCTTGTAATTAAGAGGAAACCCAAAACCAGACCCTCAGCCGTGGGCACCTCTGTGGGGGCTCCAGCCTTGCCAGTGTAGAGCTGTAAGGATGGAATGTGGGTTATCGGGGTCTCCTGCAGTGAGGGTGGTTCCCTCTTGGAGGACACGAATGCAGAAAGATGAGGAAGTATTTCAGGTACACAGTAAATAAACAGGAGACTTCTTTCCCCTCTAGACATTTTGGTAAAATGTCTCAGATGGTAAATCTCTTAATTGTCTTCCTAGGTTCTGGCAGCTTCGGGGAAAACCCTCAGTAATACATTGATTCGGAGTTGTACAGGATCTCAAAAAAAGGAGATTTCACCAGTAAGCTGAGATCAGAATTAAAATGGAAAGGAAGAGTAGATTACTTACTGGACATGTTTTATGTGCTGCTTTTCTGCCTCTCGAATGTGTTCAGTGGGCTCTGGATGCCTGAGCCTTGCTCCCATAACTGAGCAAGTTCAACATCTCAGATCCCTGCTCTGTCAGTAGATTCTTGCCACATCTCTGTAAACTCCTACAGCATTCTGCCTAAAGCCATGCTCCTCAGATAGCTTTTTTCAGAGGTCAAATAATTCTCTTCAGGTAAGGGAGAAGCCAAAGTGATCTGATTTCCTGAGATCAAGTATTTCAATGTAGATCTTTATTCACAATCTCTTAGAGGAAACAACTGAAGCTTGTTAGGATGGTTTTTAAATGCAGATTCTGTCTCAGCCCTGACAGCAACAGAATCTCTTTTAGGCCTTGATTCAGCAAAGCACTTAGATGTGTTTAAATATGTTATATTAGTCATATGTAAAATTGCTTTGCTGAATTTTAAATAACAGATATTAATTCAGGCAACAACATAATCTGTCCCTTCTGTTAAGTATGAAATCTTGGCTTTGGCAGGAGTTCATTGCAGATTTTGCTTATGGAAGACAAGAGCTGAAAAATGTCTGCCTGAACAGCTCATCATCTAATTCCTCTTGATAGTATTTCAGAGCATGACAGGATTTCTTGAAGGATAATTGCTGTAATGCCAGATTGCTTGTGTGATCTAAGTGCAGGTGAACAGTTGCAGGAATTAATGGACTCTGGTTGATACTCATTAAAGAAGAGAATTTACCAGGCACCTTCAGTTTGCAGATCATAATGTCATCCACAGTGTCTTTTCAGGCTGAAAATTTTAATCCAGTGGCAATGGTGGCAGAAGCTACAGTAAGATAAATCTTGACAATGAGGAGTATCAGTTTGCTGTTTGTAACTCCGAGGATGTGAGGGAATGAGCTCTGGTCAGGGAATGAGCTTTGCAGAGCTAAGGGTTTGAAGGTTCTACTCTCAAAGCTGAGATGTATTTCACCGTAAAAACCAGGAATGTGTTCTGCTCTACTTCGTGAAAGCAAATGCTTGAGCATGCCATTCATCTTTAATTGGAGCTTTTGCTGCTGGTGTAAAGCACAGAAAATCATGGCAAGATCACCCAGAAGCTTAAAGCAAACTGTAGCATCCGAGGGGATGCAGCTCTCACCTGATGGCTGTTGGCCAGCCCAGAGCACTCACAGGGGTCAGACAGTGCTTCAATTTTGAGGGACAGCTGGTAAAGGTGTCATAGTTTAGGTGATTTAGGCAGTGCTGCTGCCTTTGTTCAGCCTTCACAAGCTCACACAGGTCTCTGGGAGGGTGTCCTAGGGAGGGCTGACAGAGCTGCTGGTTTCAAAGGCCCAAGTGGGACAACCACAGTGGGAGTATTGTTATTATTACCCTGAGGGTATGAAGAGCACTTTTGAACCAGCCCGTGCCCCCAGCTGATGGGAAAAGGGAGTCAGTTCATGGCCACAGTCAGAACCTGCCTTTTCACTTCTGTCTGAGGCCACTCAGTGCTGCTGGATGTAGATCTCTATTAATAGGAGATTGCTCATGTCCCAGAGAAGTTCCTTGTGACACTGGAAATGGTCTTTTGCGTATTTGCTGCCCCAAGTTGAACCTTTGTTTGCTCTTGGTGGCAGTAAGGCACAGAACATCTTAAGGAAGCTGTGTTCCTTTGGTGTATATTTACGGCAGTTGGTGAGTTTTTAAAATACCCAAATTCCCAGTGGAAGGGTCATTTTCAATTCATACTTGTTCCGTCCCACAGTGTATTTATAAGTTTGGCATGACTCGCTGCATCCAAATTGCACACTGCCAGTACTTGCTTTGTAGCTGCAAATTAAATTGCCTGTAAACGTGACTTTCCCATAAAATAAAACAAAATTCAGTGTCAAATCTGTGAGCTCTACAGTGTGTGGCCACCAGCGTTAGAGTTGGTAATCACAGTGGTACAAATTTATGTGTTTGTGTCAGTGGTTCACCCTTGGTGCCTCATGACTGACTTTTCACTGACTTAGCTGCAGGTTCGGTGTCTGTTCATCTTTCTGCAGCCACTTTGTGCAACTCTTCTGGGCATCAAGGAAACCCAGCAGGAGCCCTGAAGGGAGAGGGGCAGGCTGGGCATTGCTGCGAGGGCTCTGCAGTGACAGGCTGCTGGGTAGCTCGTGTCCTTGTGCGCTTTTCCCTGCCATTTTCTAACCACATGTTGGAGTGGAGCAGGCTGAAATGCTAGGATTTTTGGTCTGTAATCCTGCCAGAGGCACTGGTTAATACCTGGTGCTTAAGGGAGGAGTGACTCAGTGCTGTGCTGTAGGAACATCCCCTCAGCTCACACCCTGCTGTTGTTGCTAATCCACGCTCCGGCCTGTGGTTGGAGAATTGAATCTCCGGCCACCTGGATGTTTGGTGGTTTCCAGGCCCTGACTGGAGCTGGCAGCAGGTCCTGTTGTGCGTGGGGCAGATACTTGGAGATGCGATTCCCAGGAACAGCCGAGCGCTGTGCAGAGGCACGAGGGGGGATTTGGTGTCTGTGCCGCTGGCTGTGGCTGGTGCAGACGTGTCACTGAGATAACTCCTGCTGCTGTGCAGGAGGGCAGAGCTCTGCCTGAGTCACTCTGCGTCTCTGGGATGAGTTACAGCCTGTGCTCAGCCCTGCACTTCCCATTTAACACCTAGCAGGACAGATGGACAAAGCCATTTCAGGTCTGTCTGCAGCAGCAGGCCCAGCCAGCCCCCAGTGCAGAACCCAGCAAAGGGAGGTGCTCGCTGTACAAAGAGGCAGTGGATGGCAGAGATGACAGCTGGCTTCACATGGTTTGGGCTCCCCTGTGCAAGACTCTGACCCATGACTGAGTCGCAGCAAAGGAACGTAATCTTCACTTTAATTAAAAGTCAAACTTGGATACCAGCCCATGTAAGAGCCCGAGTACCTTTGGGTACCGATTGCTAGAAAAATGCTTTATCTTGATCTGTGGTTAGTCTGATAATATCCCAGGCTTTAGAACAAAAACAATGGGATGGAAAAGGGCATCAGAAATGTTTGAGATGGGATAGACACAGGAAACTCTCCTTTATTTAAAATTTATGTAGTTGAGTTTTACATTTTAGAAGGCATTTTGTATTTCTCTGCATTGCTGTCTGTTGTCCCAGGTAGCTCTGGCCTAGCAGGGCGCTGATCTGTGTGCTGGACTGGAAATAAAGCACTCCATTGCTGGGTCCCTTCTACAGACTATGCTGTAAATATTATGTCATGAGATGTTTTCAATTCTGTGACTAATTTAAATTTAGTTCAGTTCTAGGAGAGAATCTGTTTTTGTAGAGGTGGCTCATCTGATTGCTTTACTTCCATGGGGACATCCCAGATATTGAAGATGCATGTGCTTAAAGCTTTTTTTGGTTGGGGGAGTGTGTGTCTTGGTACAGTGCCACTCTTCTCTGAGAGCTGCTTTAGCAGCAGTGGTAGAGCTGGAGGCTCAGCCCCAGGGAATGGTGGTGGGATCAGTACCTGGCTGACAGGGAACTGGGAAATGCTTCTCTATTTCTGATGATCAGAGGGCATGTGATCAATAATTGGCTGGGGATTTGTCTCTGTCTCCTTGTTTCCTTGAAAGGCTGTAATTGCATTCTGCTATTAATGATTGCAGCATGAAATATATGGCTTTTATGGATGGGGGTTGCCTGGCAACCCGTGATGGAAACTTTCTTCTGTGTTCATCGACTGACCACAGATGTATTCCTTCCACAACATTTTTGTATTCATGATGTGGAACCATTCACTGATGGCACCTGTGATCCTTTCAAGAGCTGGAAAACACACAAAGTACAAAAAATCTGCTTTAATTAACAAGGTTTCTGTGTCTGTTTTTTTATTTCTGTAAAAACTCCAGAGAACCTAATCACTTCTTTGCATAGTTTTGTGGGTCTGAAATGTCACCTATTGTCTAGAGTTACAAGATTTGGTCAAATTTCCCCATTTCCTTATTGGCATCTTTTATCTGCAGGTCTCAATGGTCTTCTCTGGAACCCACATCTTTTGGGTGTTCTGTGTTCCCTTCTACTTTTTTTATTTACTTTCTTATGTTCCCGTCTACCCATTTAAAATGTTTTCTTGGAACACACCTCAGTTTCTACAAAAGAAGAAAATATTCCCGTGGGCTGCTGTTGAGGTCGTCTCTCAAAAGGGAAGAAACCCAGATAATCCAGAACAGAGCACAGGCAAGTCACTGATGTTGTCAACAGATGTTTCTGTTTCCCATTTCCAGGTTCTGTAATCTTTAATCGTTACCAAAAAACAGGTGGAAGGAAAAAGTGGAGAAGAGAATTAATTAAAGGAGAAACGCAGGGCTGGTTTCCTGTAATTCTGTTGAACTGTTTCTCCTGTATGTTGTCCCTATATATTTTGCCAAGTGCAAAAAATGCTTTAGCGGTGCCCTTCATCTTTACTCATCTGAAAACTAAACCTTCAAACTAAACTCTGAAATAATTTCTTAGGTAATATAGATCATCATCAGTTCTTCAACAAAAAGTCAATTCAATGTCCACACATGCACTTAATCAGTTTTGTCCTTCAGCACTTAGGGAATTCGTTCTCCTGCCCAGAGCCAACCAATGGTTTCTTTCCTGGTGCCTGTCTCAGTACATTTTATCCTCATACCAAACCTGTCCATGTGTACAAACACATTCAGGCTCTTGTGTGTTTAACCTGTCCTAAAGCCATGTATCACCTGGATCTTCTGGCATTTGGGTGACTCTCCACCTTCCCTTTGCCCTGGAGTTGATCTCACCATTGCTGCTCTAGACTGACCGAAGTGTGGTCTGTGGGCCACCATTACCTGATTGTTTTCCTCGTGTGTTGGAAGGATTGAACTTCAGTTTTTGTCTCCGAGGCATCTTGTGGGAAGTTTTCCTTTCCCCATGTGTTGTCTTTTTCTTCTTTTTGCCTGCATTTGCTCTGATGTGTCTGCTCTGCTACTGAAGAATTCAAACTTTCTTACTATTTCTGTGTGGGCATCTTCAGTTTTCCATCTCACAGGCACAATGGATGACTTTAGTCAAGATCTTAACTGCATGTCAGTACCTTTTTCTCCAGAAAATAGTGAGCTCCTCTGGCACTGTTTGAAACCTTACTGTACCCTGGTAATTTCCCATTTTGATTTGTTATGCATATCTTTGGCTTTTCCTGGAATTCCCAGTGTTTAAGGACTGCTGGGAGCTCATCGTCCCCATATCAAGGGGGCAGGATTATACCACTTTGCTGCCAAGTCTGTCCTTCCTCACCAGCAAACCTCCTTTTCCAAACTTCAAAATAGTTTTCTATTCTTATTCCTGTTACCTGTTTTCCTGCTGTTTCTAGTCTTGGACTTGTTGCTGTCGTTCCCTGGTGACAGTGCAGGGACAGGACCTCCCCTCCTGCCAGGCCAGCTCTCAGTCCAGCTCTGCAGACCCTAACGAGGACTGGAGCTCTTAGCAGAGGACACAGCATGATCAGGAAGTCTGGTATTTGCTGCTTCTTTTGCCTTCACTTCCCATACTTCTGACAGGAGGGCTCTGGCTTTGCTCCTCAGCCATGTCCCCTGTCCAGGCTGGGTTACAATCTCATCCTTAATTCTTGTTAACTGCTTATTTCCAGGGAGAGTTGTCTGTGTAGCCTGAAAACACATTAAAGTTCTCACCAGAAAGCAGCCTGGGTTTTACCTTGCAAATTCATTTTACAGATCAAAGGTTTCCACTGCCACTCTTCACCTTAAGGATACTTTGACTTGTTGTGGGTCCAGTAAAGCTCTTTTCCATAAGAATCTTGCCATGTACAAAACAAATAATTTTTTTTCTTCGCTAAAGTTTGTCTTCGCACTTATAAAATATGAGTCGCAGCAGACTTCAGCACTCTGTGTTTGAGGCTTTCTTCTGGCAGAGGATATTGGCAAATGACAGAGGAAAAATTCTTAGCTGAGAGGATTGGTAGGTTGGTGGTCACCAGGGGGTGGATCAGCCCAGCGAGGCAGAGGACAGGGTTTTGCTTCACTTTGCAAAGGCTTCCTTGTCCTCTTGGACAGATCACTTTGCCTGTCTGGCTTGGCCCACGGGGACATAATCCTTCTCACCTCCCTCACCTGGGTGATACTGTGCTGCTTTCAATATGTTGAAATTATGTGGAGATCCTGAGGTCCAAGCACCGGAGAAGTGAGAAGTTTTGTAAATCTTTCAGTAATTATTGCTTTATCACAAATAGATGCATTTGCTGGAGGAAACACTTGCAGTGTCTGGCAGCCAAACCATACAGCTGCTACTGCATGCTACTGAAACTAATGACTTGCTCAAATAATGCGTATTTACAGTTTATGGGGGACCAGTTTGAGGATTATATATCATTAAATAAATGGACTAATGCAAGATTTTGAAAAGCCTGCTTTCCCAGCACTGCTCCCAAGAGCCCTTAGTGCCTGGGCCACGTCAAAAACGTTCCCATTCCTCTGTCCAAGCCCAGTGTTGTGTTTTTAATTTATTTTCAGTATCCAAGGAATGCTGCCTCAGTATTCAGAGGACTCTAAATCGGATGTGAGACACCAATGCACCAGAGAAGCTTATCAGAGAAACAGGCTTGGCGTGAAGCCTACATAAACACCCATTAATTTTTCTCATTTAAATGAGATGACTCGGGAGGATTGGCTGATCATAGCAGCAGTGGGCTGGCCTTGGGCACCAAGGAAAGTGCTTTGGTAACCCCTGGTATTTGACATGACCTGAATGTTTTGCCTGCTTTTAACCTTACTGTTAGAGACTGACCAGCTTGGTTCTGGTAAATTCACTTCTACAGATCAAAGTTATTTACCAGCAGTGGATGTTTTCTCCTCTCCTTGGACTTCTCAGAAAATCTGAGCTCGTTTTAACCCAGGTAAAGAAGAGCTCTTGTCTCCAACCTCCCCTCGCTGCCTCACTCCCTTAAAACACAGAACAGGAAGAAACTCAGTAAATTCAATCTTGGCCAGAAAGCTATTTTTCTCCCTTGCTTCCAATAAATATCTCATTTCCTGAAAATCCTGACTTTGACCAAAACTTCTGGGACTTTCTAGATTTATCATCACTCATGGCCAAATCCAGTTTCAGTTAGTGTTGGGGTAGTCTTGAGTTCATTGAGGGCAGTGTGAGCTCTGGGCTGGGCAGCAGGAGCTTGCTCTCATCACACTGACAGTAATCCTGGGGTTTGTCCCAGGTGAGTATCTTCCCTATAGCTGTATAAAAACCATGTAATTTTGCAGTATGGCTTTGATTGTGAACGCCGTGCCAGAAACAGTAAGGAATTATTTTACATGTTTTTGTGAAATCCCTATTATTTTACCAGCGTGAACCCTACCTGTGGATGCCCTGCACTGAGCTGACACAAGTAAAAATAGGCAACTGCCACGCTTGCAAACTTGATCCCTCAGTGTTGAGTTAGGTACAGTAATGCTTTCTGAAAGGAAACCTGAAGCCAACCCCACCGTGGCTTCGCTGGTGGTCAGCGTCCAGTCCATCCATATCCAGTGCTCCTCCCTTTATAGGGATCAGTGGCTCCCTCTGGCAGTTCCCAGGACTGGTGTCTGATGGATGGAGTGGAGATCATGTGCTGTGCTCTTGGTGCTGGGCTGGAAATCAGTGCTGGGCTGTCCCCTAAACAGCCCCCTCATGCTGACCCACCCTCTTGTGAGGGTTTACCCACTCTCCTGGCTCCAAATTAATGAGGATTATTTTCTTCAACCAGTGGAGAGAGCAGGAGTGTAATAACTTCAGGTGTGGTTCCGTGTTCCTCGCCTGTCCCAAACATCCCTGCAGGCTCAGGGCATACATGCAGTGAGGAGGGAATGGTACTGAAGTTCCTCTGGAAATGGCATTGTGTGTTTGCTGGACACTTGGGCCTCTCACTCACTTTCTCACGGACACTGGGGACTTGAGAACAGGTTGTGTCCTGTGGTCATGGGCCAGAGTAACCTCCTACCATTGTTTTGGGGTGGTGGGTGCTCGGGGGCTTCAGCATTTCACCCACAAAACAGCTGTTCCTGGGTGGCGAATAACCCACCCTTTTCGCTGAAGTGGCAAAGAGCATTACAGTCTCTGTCCCGTGTCCCACAAAGCCAAGTGACGGGTGAAGATGTAGCTTCAGTGTGTCTTTGTGCTTGTGTGTGACATGACTGGAGAGGCCTGGCAGCCTGTGGGGCAGAAGTGTTGCTCATCCTCTCAAAGCATCTTCTGCCCAATGGGTTTTCAAGTGCTCTGGTCGCCTCGTGCTGTTCGGGAGAGGCGCTTTGGGGCAGGAGGGGTGCCCGGGAGGCTGGTGACCATCGTGGCCTCTGCAATGGGGTTTAAAAACCCCAAGGTAAACTCCATTGCTTTTGAGGTAACTGGGGCCCTGTAAAGCCATTCCCAAAATCCCCCACGAGTGCTTTCTGCCTTGTGGTGTTAGGGGCAGGCCTGGAGGACCACGTTTCAAGTCCGAAGGAGACCCTCCCTCTCCTCTGTCCGTTCATGCCGTGGGGTGCCGGTGGCACGGCAGCGCTGAGTGCTTGGTGACGGGGTCCCTCGCTGCTGGGGGCACTGTCCTGCTCTTATTGTCTCCACAGGCTCCTTTTATGGGTGCACAACACCCTGTGTTCCTTCCCGTTCCTGTTCGGGGGCCCGTGCACCTCCTTACCTGCTGTTACTGCTGTTCCCTGTGCTCCAGCCCTGTCCCTGCCATCCCCTGCTGTTCCCTGAGCTCCAGCCCTGGCTCTGCCATCCCCTGCTGTTCCCTGTGCTCCAGCCCTGTCCCTGCCATCCCCTGCTGTTCCCTGAGCTCCAGCCCTGGCCCTGCCATCCCTGGCTCCTGCAGCCCAGCCTGGCCAGGCAGGCAGGCAGCCACCACGGCTGGGGAAGGGCTGCCAGCAGTGCTCCCTGCTCGGGATGCCCCGGCAGGCCTGGTGCTTTCTCCTCCTCTCCACCAGCCCCCAAGCTGATTTTTTCTTGCCTAAAACCTTCCAGCATTAACTCTTTGTTGACCAAACGCCTGTGAACTTGCACTGTTTGGAGTAGCAGTAGTAAAAGTGACTGATGAGCCAGGCAAGAAACAGGCAGGGAACTGGAGGAGAGGCACTTTTAAAGTATCTGCTGTAAGAAGGAGTAGCATCAGCAGTGGCTGACTCCAGCCAGCATGGCTCTGCTGGTGTGGTGACTCTGTGCCAGCACACAGCCACCAATACCTTCCAGCTCTTTTAGCTGTGCCTGTGCAGAGTGAAAGGCGTCTAATTCAGTGCATATTTAAAAGCAGTCTTTTAGCAGTCGTTTTTGATTACTCGCTGTTACATCTCAGCAGTTGTCTGTCAGTGTGCTCTGAAACACAAGTGTGCTATGTCCTGACATTAAATTAGAAATAGTCACAGAACCTCAGTCACACAACTCCCCTGGCTGCTTGGGTACTCTGTGCTGTCACTCTTCCAACTGCACAGCCTGCAAAATTTTTCCTGGAGGTAATGCAAATAACTTTATTGAGTGAGTCAGTGGACTACTGACCTTAGGAGCCATGGCAGTGTAAATTCAGACCCATGGAAATAATTTGCTGAATCAGTATTAACAGTGCAGTAGTCTCTAGAGCAGCAGTCTCCAAAGTGGGGTGCAGGCTCCCCAGACAAGTGTTCAAGATAATCCTTTAGGGTGCAGGAAGAAAATATTTCACATGTGGATGTATATAATTTATAAATATATAAATGTACATGTATTGGAATGCATGTGCAAACGTTTTTTACGGGTAGGGGAGCACTAGGGGAAGTCCCATGGACTAGGGGAAGAAAGCTTAAAGAACACACAGCCACCAGGACTTGTTGTGCTGATTCCATGAGTTATTTAACAAAGCAGAATGTGTGCACTTGGGAAAATAAGGCTGGAAATCATCTACTTAATCTCTTAAGAAAATATGTAGGTGAGAGCCAGAGATCATGTTTTCTAAGCCTTGTTTTTGAAGGGATGTTATTTTTTATTACCCTGTTTAGATTCAAGTAGCAAATCATCCCTGTTGTTCCAATGTGCTGTTTGGGGCCCTGCTGCATGAGGCTGGTTCATGGATGGTGGCTGCTCTCTGTGAAGTCCTCTGGGGTTTGGGTGAGGATGGTGAAGATAGTTTGGTTCACATACAGAGATGGCAGCACAGATCATACTGCACAATGAAACCTCGAGGAGATTCCAAAATTTGCACAAAGGGGAAAGTCCTTTATCAATGAAGTTCTGCAGCTGATCCTGTGCAGTTGTGAGTGATTAACTTTGGGGTCACGGGAGCATTTGATGTTTGTGGTTTGCTGTATAGCTGCTTCTTCATATTTGCTTCTAGAGCCTTTTCCTCCTAGCCCAAATATTGGGCAGGTAAACAGGATGTGCAAAACCCAAAACCCAGGGGAAAACAGAAGGAGTAACCAGCTTTGATAGGAGCATGGCTGAAGGCAGAGGTTTGCAGTGTCTTAGTCACCAGTGACTCCAGTGAAGACCTGATGTCTCACGCTGGGTAGAAAAGAGAGGAAGGAAGTGGATTTAGCAGAAAATTGATTGCATCTACTTGGGCTCTTTCCAGCTGAATCCTGAGTTAAGTACATTCATCCTGAACTAATCGTGGTGGAGAATTGGCTGAAATCTCACATACTTCTTAAAAGGAAAGCTAAGCATTAAAGGAACAATATCCTTATTGTACCTGAGTGCCAAAAGAAGTGAGTGTCCTCTCAGGAGCTGTACCTGTTCAGCCCTCTGGCTTGGGAGCTGCTTGTGGGTTTAGTGCTAATGTGACCTGTTGCAGGAAGCTGTGGTCAGTCCTGCACAAAATATCAAGGGCAGCCCAAGGGAGGCTGATCTTTGATTAGATTTCAAATTGGCTGAACAAACCCCAGTCCATTTGTAATTGAGTACAACTGTGACTTTCAGTTTTGTTTTGTTTACAGCAAAAAATACTGGAATATTGTCTAAAACACATATCTAAGGCCCTAGCGAGGTTTTGTTCCAAGTTACCCAGGATAAATCTGAAGTAACATTATTAACATCAGTGTAATTGTTCACCAGTGTGGGCAACAGGAGAGTTGTTCTCTGTGCAGGTCTTTCAAATTTACAGCTAAATAATCTAAACCCAAAGAATGTCCTTCAAAACTAGTAGATGCTTTAATACTTTGTCATTCTAAACTTTTTTTTTTCACTGTGTACTATCCTCTCTAAGTTTTCTTAGTGCTTCTGGACCCAAGGACCAGTCCCTCACACGTTCTTCCATTGTCCCATGAAGAAAAGGGTTACAGCTGTTGCTCAAGATGTCATTTTTAGGCACTGTGGATCTCAACAATCTCACTTTATTGCAAAGATGTATCTCAAGGGAAGGAGAATTGTGCACAGTGAGCTTGTTTTCACCAGCATGGGGTGCCACTGGTGCTGCTGCTGAGCACTTTCTGGACACGACTCAACCCAAGCCCTGCTGGCTGTGGAGGCTCAGTGGCTGCCCTTTGGTGCTGCTCTCACTGCTGCTGACTCACATGGTGCTACTTCAAGAAGTGTGAGCACTGCAAATCCATTCTTGTTGTGAGACAACACAGGAGAGAGTTTAGGGAAATTGCTCATCTCCCTTGAGGCTCTCCTGCATGTTGCCACAGGACTGGGCTGTGTCCAGTTCAACTCCTTTTGTTCAACATACTTTTTTGTATGCTAGGAGGGGTGATGCTGCAGCTCACTCCATGTGAAAATGACATTCACCAACCTGCCTGCTCCTCCAGCTCTTGTTCCTATTTCTCTTCATCTGCTTCAGAGCCTGGCTAAGCTGGGACTTTTAGTTGAGGCTGAACTTGAATGGAGAATAATGACTTGCAGGAAAGAACCTGGTAGCAATGGTGAGGGGTCTGCAGCACCCTCAGTCCAACAACCTCACCCAGCATTTGCTGGTTGTCAGAGCCTCCAGTGGGTTCTTGCCCTGCTCTGAATGTCCACATGACACTGAGGACCAAACATCTTTTTTTTTCTTCTTCCTTCTTTTCTTCTTTTAGTCTTACTGGAATACAGTAGCATCTTCTTTTGGATGTATTCCCATAGGAATTGCCTCCCATTGTGTTTCTCAGCAGCTCACCCCTCACAAAGGCTGCTCAGGAACTTGGGGCAGTGCAGAACTCGGGAGGTTGGTCCTGTCTCCCTCAGGGACATCACACAGTGTGAACTTTGATTCAGGGACTCTGTTCCATGTGTGTGTGTCCACACGTGTTGTACGAAGAAGACCTGAGCAGAGTCTCAGAACGCTGCTAGATAAAAATGCCAGTTGTGCTGGAGATGTGAATCCCATTCATATCCAGGTGCAGCTGAAGTTTCAGACTTTGACTTACAGAGCTCTTTAGTCTGGTGCTGGTGACTGCAGAGGCTGCTGTGTTCTTTAGGATGCAACAGAAGCTTGAGATCAGCAGAGGTCCAAAACAAAAAAAGGGAACAATTTATTCAATGCACAGTGGAATTGTGGGACTCTGCCATAGGGACAGCGTGGGGGCCAAAAATATAAATGATCTCATAGAGAAATTAGACAAATTAGAGAAGAATTGGTCCAGTGAGGCTATTAAACATAATAGTTACGATGCAGCCTGTGGTGCAGGAAGGCCTTAAGTGCTGGCTGCTGGAAGATGAGAGGTTATTCTTGGGAGCACTGCAGCTGTGTGAGCCCTGTTTGTAGTGCTCCTTCCCAATGAACTTCCACTCCTGGCCAGGTCTGGAGGCAGGATGCCAGGATAGATGTATCCTTGTTGCTGCCATTGTGGTGGCTCTTGCTGGAGCCTGAAGGAGAGCCACCCACCACGACACACAGGTAGGGGCCAGCCAGGCTGCTGGGGGCCTGTGTCCTTTGGGCTGGAGTGGGCTGCACTTTGGGGATGGATTTACTCTGCCATAGAATGGGCTGACACTTGGACCCTGGGATAGTGTGATAAGACAAGTACTCTTTTAAGTCCTGGCTTACAGGCAGCAGCTGGAAAATTGGAATTCTTTGTTGATAACGAACAAGAGGCTGTGATGGAATGGTGAAAGCTTCCCACAATGGAAGCTACCTTGGGGGAAGAGCTATACCCCCTGCCCTCCCAGCTCGTCGAGTGGTGGGGAGGCCTCTCATGGTTAGGTGGGGGTTTTTTGCATTTGTAAACTCAGCCCTGGGAAAACTCAGGGCAAAATTGAAGCTTTTTGAAATTGAAACATTAAATTGGAGCTTTATTTTACATTTTCTTGTGTTGCCACTTGCTGGCTTGTTAAGTAATATATTTTAAGGTATATGTTAATGTATAGACCCAAAGTAGCAGAAGTGGATTTCTGCTGTATTTCTGGTTTTAAATATATACTTGGCTTATGTTTTTGCAAACCCTTTTTCAGCATAAGTTCTTCTGATAGAGCTCTGTGGAAATAATTTATGTGTTAACCCTGAAATTGATGGGTGGTATGGGATAGAATAAATATGTAAGTGGGAGAGAAAGGAAACATCTGCCAATTTAAACTTTAGCAAATTATATGGAAGCTTGAAAGTATCTGCTAAGTTTATAATACAGTCTGCACAGGAACGCCTTGCCAGAGGTCAGAGAGCTTCTTGTCCCTGCAGCTTTAAGCAACCTTTCAGTTAAATAACCTGACCGAAGAGTAGGAGGAGACAGAAAGGAAGAGAGAATTCCACACTAGAGTAAACATGGCACGGGGATTATGGATTCTCTGCCAAGAAAGGTGGGGTTTTCCAGCAAGGTAACAAAGCGTGTTAGCTATCTGTCTACACAGCCCTGCTGGAGGCTGACAGCTGCAGTCGTGCGGCAGGGCTGGGGCAGGAATGTGCCCTCCACCCCTCAGAAATGGTCCTCAGCACCCACCTGGGGCTGTGGTGGGCTGAGTCCTGCAGAGGTCTGCAGCGCAGGGCTGCACAGATGCAGGGGGTGGATGCAGCAGAGGTACATGGATGCTGGGTACAGAGGTGTCCCTTCGTGCCACGGCTCCACGGGGCAAAATCCCGGGGGAGATAAGGAAGTTTTTCACTTCGACACCGCGGCAGGTTAAGGTAAACTGCGGAGGAGAGTCTGGAGTTTACCTTGGGCTACAAACGTGTCAGAATGACAGAGTGCTGTGTTTTCATCTGGCCGGTAGCTCGCGTTGGTGAGTGCAGAGCACAGCAGCCCGTTCCTGCCAGGGGCTGCTCCCGCCGGGACAGGTGGCACAGGGACAGGTGGCACAGGGACAGGTGGCACGGGCCACTGCGGAGCCGGGATAACAGCCCAGAAGGGAGATGATAATTGTGGTACACAAGCGTGTGCTTTTGTCAGAGTCCAAGTAAGAGCTGGGCAACGGTAATTGGGAGGAAAAATGGTTAACCACCATCTGCCTCCCCAGGGCAGAGCAGAGATGGGGAGTGAGAATGAATGCTGACTTCGTAGCCACAGTTAATTTGCACTGAAAAGCTCAGTTTTGGTGAACAAATATGAATTAGTATAGGAACTTAAACTAGAAAATGGTTTCCAATTATTAATTTGAAAATAATTTATTTAAAATTATAATTTAAACTATAGTTTTAAACCATTTTAATGCTTTTTCTGCATCAATATTTCTTGAAATTGAATCTCTTAAGCTCTTTAAAGTGTTTGTCCATATCTTGCTGTGTCTCTTATCTGATGATAATATTTTATTAGAATTTGTTCACAGACTCTGAATACTCTTTCCTGAAAGAACCTGTGTAAAGGGAGAAAACAATACACATCCTGTACTCCACCTTCATAGGCCTCCAACATACGATGCCACCTTTTGTTTGCAAGAGTTTAAATTTCAAATAAAATCCCAGCATTCTTTTGAAAAAAAGGAAAGGGCCTCTCCCCTGCTTAGATTGTCAAATCCCAGACTAGCCTGGAATTGAATAGGCCAAGTCAGTGACCTCAGGCAGAAAGAATGTTGGTTATTTACGTAGGGCTTCTGCTATTTTAGCAGCAAACCTTTTCTTCTGAAAGGACAATGTATACTGTTTTGTGTTTATGGCCGAGTAAAAAGCTTGTACATTTGAGATTTGCATCGTAATAGCCTTGTAACTCAATATACAGCATCCTCAAAAATAGCAGTGCAAGGCTCTGTTTTGTCTTAGCCAGTGCAGGTCTTTAGAGGCTTTTACAAAAGTTCTCTGAAAAACCGACCTTAAGATTCAGCTGCTTATACGTTTGCTTTGGTGGCTTTTTTTTTTTTTCCCTTTCCCTGGTGTTTTGCTTTTTTTAAAAACCTAAAATTGCATGTGGTTTCTTTAGGAGCTATCAGGTCAGCGCTCAAAATATTTTGATGCATCTCAAGCTAAACTGTGCCTGCAGCTTGAAACCAGGAAAACGTGTGAGTGTATGTGTGTGTGTGTAGACACTGAGCATTTTTCCTGAAATAATGGGAGATCTTTACAGGCATTCTGGCCTGGTGGATGAGCCCGCAGTTCCAAATGGTTTTTAAAGTGTGCCTTTCTCAATAGATCGTAACCATGAGGAGCTATTGTGTGAGTAAAGCACACATTTAGGATCCAATCCTGCATTCCTTAAAGTCAATGGGAGTCTGAGCGTGAAAGGAATGCAGGATTGGGTCCTGGAACAGGGGAGCAAAACTGTGTGCCAGATTGCTTTGAAAAGAAGAATACAGCACATCCACAGTAGCCACTTTTTAGTGTTTCAGATTTCAAACGGCTGGAGTCTGTGAAAAGTGGCTTCTGCCAACATGCAGTATCTTCTATTCAACGGAATTTGGCATTGGTTTTTTTTCTTCCCCTATCTTAAAACCTCTGAAAACCCTAGAAATTCACCCCTTCTTTCACAAAGCCTGAACATTATGAGGAGGGGAGGGGGTCGTGGCAGTGGGGGGATGGAAATTTCTCCAAGCCCAGGCGCTGGGCTGGAGCTCAGTCCCCTCCTGGCACCCTGGCTGTGGTGGCAGCTTCATCACGGGACCGCGGCACCGAGAGCTTGTGCTTCGTGGCTTTGTGTGAGCCCACTGTAGGAGACCGAGGAGAAAAATTTAATTAACAGTAATTGAGAGGCTAAAGCAGCCTCGGTTTACCCCGCTCGCAATGGGTGGAGTGGCAGAAACCCGGTGGAAAGAAACCTCTGTGCAGAGAGGCAGTGTAAGCCAGAGGGAGGGATGGGGAACTGCAGGCCCAAACTCACTTGTGAGTAAAGGAGGAATGGTAACAAATAAAGAAAAATATTAGAAGCTTTTGTTTTCTTTCGGCACATCTTCAATTCCTAGGCAGGCAAACCTCCTCTACTGCTTAGAAGAAAACAACTTTCCTGGGTGAAATTCTGTTCCAGTTTTAGCCAGAGGTGTCTAGGCAGAGGAGGTAGCATAGGTGGCTTGTTATTACTTAATGTTTTCAATTATTTATTGTTTTTGTAAAACTTGGTATTTCTCTTGAAGTTTCAGCTCCTGGGCTTGTCTGGTGGCTTAAAATTTAGCTTCCACTGTTCAGAAATAGTAGCTGTCCAGCCTAGAGGTTTGTGGAGAACTGGTTTGGGTTCTGGAGGTTTCACTTGCCCTTCAGCTTTTGAGTTCTGTGTCCCAGTTCTTCAGTCATCAGGTGGTGTCACACAGGTGAGAGGGACAGTCACTGCTTGCATGCCAAGAGAAGCTGCAGCATGTGCCAGAGGGTGGTGGGCAGTGGTTCCCATTGTGATGCTGCTGGGGGCAGGACCTTCGGGAGGAGCCTGGGCTGGAAAAGTGCCTTTGGGAGTGTGGGCAGCCCATGGGTGCACCACAGACCAGCTCAGAATCCAGGCAGCCCCGGACCAAGAGCCAGGGCATTTTGTAAAACAAAAACCAGGTGTGGCTTGGTAAAAGTTAACATTTCACTGAGCAGTGATGGAGAGCATGGCACGGTGGGCAGTGGGCAGGCAGAAGCGTTTGCTCAGCTCAAGCCACTCGTGTCTCGTTCCACTTGCACAGGGCCTTGGGCAATACATGGGAATTTTCCTTCACTGTTAAGGTAGCTGGGAAATATTTGAGCAAATGTTGTTGTGTATTAATCCTCTGTGTGTGTGTGTGTGTGTGTGTGTTTACACATCACTGTAGTCTGAAGACTTTGGGAGACTGTCACTTAAGGTGCTGGGATGAGACCAGTCCTGGTGCTGGTGTCACATCAGTCACTGCAGAGATGGCATCTGAAGCAGTTAACAAGCAATTAGGTCCATGCTTAATATTGCTAACTAAAACAAGCACGGTTCTTTGGTCAGCCAGGCATGAAGAGCTCGGGCTGCCATGCTCAGGAAGCTGGGCAAGTCATGGACCAGAGCTTCCAGAGCACAGAGATCCTCACTGCGTGTCCCCATCAGCCTCAGCACTGACAGCTCGTTAAATAGGAAGGAGGAAGAATCTCAAGGAGAGAAGCAATGCGAGATTTTATTTATTTTTTCCTCCAGAAAGAGCTGTTAAAGAAGGATGCTGTGAATCTGTCTTGCTGCTGTGAGATAAGTCAGGAGGCTCCTGGGTGCCCCTTTCCCAGCAGGGGCAGGGCATGGCCATGCTGGGGGCTCTGGCAGGGCCCTGGTGCTGTGCAGGGCAGGGACAGCCACCCCGCCTGGTCCTGCAGCTGCCTGTGCCTTGGCCACTGCCTGCACCTTCTCTGTGCTGCACAGCCATGTCCCCAGCCAACAGGAATGGCAGCCACCGAAGTGATGTTCCATGGTGTTAACTTGCTGCTTAGGCTGTTAATTAGCTCTGCTTTAACGAATTTCCTATCTTTAGCAGTGATACCTACAACTGAACTCTTGGACTGTACTCCATATGGGAAGGTTTAATTACATTTTGAGGCTAAAATATTATCCTTGTTCCACACAGCGGTGACATCAGAAATAACAGGACATTATTAGTCACTTCTCTCTTTGTCCCCTCTAACACTGAAACTTTCCCACATGAAGTTAAAAGAGGCACATCGCTGTTGAGAATACCACAAGAGGGATCCTGATGGTGAGGGAGTGCTCTGCTGTGCGTTTTTCAACAGGCTGGTAATCTCTGGGATGCACCAGGCATTATCTGGGAGGCAGGGCTGGGGCTGCAGCATTCCCATTATGTCAGAGGGGAGCTGTTTGTGTTTGAGTAGCATCAGGCACAGAGACAATGCAGGCTTCTCACATGAACTTGCTTACTCTACAGTACTACTAAATCAAGATCACCAAAGGGTTGGGTGTTTTCAATCATCAAAGTACTTAAAATATTATAATAATGCTTGGCACTTTTCAACTTCAAAGCATGCTGCAAACAGTAATTAGGTCTAATAACCCTGCTGTGACAGTGAGACATTCCTATCTCCTGTCCGGTTGCATCCATCCTGTGTGAGACAGGAGATCTTCCCCTGAAGGCTGTGATTGATAAACTGACCTCCCCACAGGCAAATACTCACGGCCAGCAGTGGCAAGGAGGGCTCAGAAGATGCTTTCCAGGCTAGAGGGGAGGCGGCAGGACACTTCCAGTGCTCTTTTGGACCATGTCCCCGAGACTGTAAAACCTGGGCTCATTCACATGATGTTCCGTGGGGGCCTGGGGCAGCATTTGAAACAGCATTGGAAAAAAGTTTTTACTCCCATCTTGGCTTCCTGGCTGGTGTGTTTTTACCACCCAGCAAAGTGTTCTGGAGACTGGGTAGAATACTTGTGGACAGCCTGTGTCAACTGGGGGTCATTTTTCCTTTTGCAAGCTGTCTTTGAGTTGTTCCTTTGATAAAGGAGCAGCTCTCCCGTTCCTTCCTTTTAGTTTATGACACATAGGAGATAAAAATTGTGCAGGAAGTAATTGATAGACACATTTAAATAACAGAGACTTATAAACTGGTTAAGTGTCCAAACCACTGTTAAAAACTTAGAGATGGTTCTGCTTTAGTTTTTTTTTAAGAGTTCCACAAACCTGCATTCTTTTGGATGTTTGTCGTGTTGGTTGCAATCACCAGTTGTGATCGGTCCCTGGGATAAAGAATTTCTAGCTTTCATTTAATTATCTGCTAGATTATCTCATGAATGTTTGCACTGTTTGCTGGAGTGTTTGTGAGGTCTCTGCCTCCCACCCGAGGTGGTGGAACTCCCTTAGCCTGGTGCTCGCTCCCCCTCCAAGCTGGGGGTGGCAGGGAACGGAAGTGACTTGTTTGTCACTGGCAGTGCAAAAGCTTTGTTTTCTATGGGAAAACAAGGCTGAAGAGCACTCGGGGGAGAAGGGGCTTCCCCCCAAAAGCTGCTGCTGGTGTCAGGAGCCTGCTCACAGCCCGGGTGGCTCCCGGGCCGGGTCCCCCTGTGCATTCCCTGTTCTGCCGGGTGTGAGACGGAGCCGCTTCCCCGCTGCTGCTGCAAACTGGTCCGACAGGGCAGGCGTGCCAAGGTGGGAATCCAGCAGGAGCAGCAGCCCAGTGCAGTGTTTGTGAAACCCCACGCTGCTGAACTCTGCGCTAGGCTGCTCGTTGTTATTGTAATGAGCCGTCAGCAAGTTGCATCAAGTTTTGTCAGAAGCTCTTGACTTTTTTTGTTTCGATATTATAAAAGCAAATAGTAACCAGGCTTGGCTAGACACAGTCATTCAAAGGAAAGCCAAGCAGCAGGGCCTGCGTGCCAGTGGGCAGGGTGATGTTACCTTCCCTAGCTGGCCAGGTGCTTGGCTCAGCTGGCTAAAGGAACATCAGGGGGGTTTGAACTCATAATTTCTGCCTAATTTACAGTAACAAATTACAGCTGCACAGAACAGGCTGGTGCTGTGCAGGTCCTTGAGAGGTGAAGCCCCCTTGTCCAGCACCTGGAGCTCGGGGCAGGCATCCCAACATCAAGGTGTTGCACACACCCGGCTGCCCTGGGGCCGGGGGCACCAGCGCTGCCTCTCCTCGGGATTCCTGTCCCCTGGCTGCAATTGCCAGCACTTCCCTCTTGATTGCAGTTTGCACATGATGCCCAGGCACTCCGAGGGTGGTGTTTGACCATGTTCAGTGCTGTCATTTAGTCAATCCTTCCAGAGAGCAGTGGAATGCACTCTTTTGCCTTTATTTCTAAAATGCAGAGTGTGGAAGCCAATATAGGCATCCATGGTTGTTTGAGTGATAACTTGCTGTTTCTTGTTTATGAGATAATTATTGTACAGTCCCTGAATGAAATTCTTCTAAGGTAAAAGGCCCGTCAACCTTATTAATCATTGCTAGTAATAGTCATTATCATGTGAGCAAGCTGCTTGCCTGCTTTATGAGTTTAGGCAAGTCAGTTCCCTAATAGGTGTCTCCTTTTTTCACCTGAAAAATAGTGGAAATGGTATTTTCCCTCAGTTTTGAAAGGTGTTGTGCTGGGAGTGCAGTGTGGTGCAGAGGTGGCAGGTGTAGGACAGGGAGAGCAGCTCTCTGTGCTGGGCAGGGGGGGCTGGGAGCAGGGATGCCACCAGTGCAGGGCTGATGGGGACACTCACAACGGGGCCAGGCACAGGGCAGTCAGCTGCCAAATGCAGCTGTGGCCTGATGTGTCTGGGAGGCACTCCAGAACATGGACTTTGCCTTGTTGGTTTGGATCAGAGGCTTCCCACTCCATCCCAGTCCAGGAAAGCGCTGACCCCACTGGCTCCATGCTGTGCCAAGGGAAGAACAAGAGCAGAATTTGTGCCATTACTATCAACCTCAGCACTGGCAGGCTAGGCTACAGAGTGGGATGTCGGGGTCCTCCTGCCCTTTCTGCTGTGTCTCAGGAGATGCTGGTGCCTCCCTGCACTGGCACATTGCTCTCCTGCAGAGATCCTTCCAGCAGCCGGCGCTGGGATTTGTCCCTGATCACCTCTGCTGCTTTCTCACCATGCTGAGGTGATGGCCAGAGCTCCTTCCCCTGCAGCAAACACTCAGCTCTGGGGTGAGCATGGGGGAAGTGTTCCACTGCACATCCAAGGCAGGTCCCTGTTCTGGGTGGACACTTCATCTCCCCCAGCGAAAGACAAGTTGTGTGCCAAGGCTGGATCTGACAGAGATAACATGTCCTTTACAAAGCCATTCTGGCCTCTTTCCTTTTTTCCTTTCGTTCCATGTACTTTACCTTTCCCTAGAGAGGTTTAAAAACAGCTTTGACAGGCAGGAGGGAAGATCTAGATGTGGTTGCTCCTGCATCAGTTGAGAGAGGCCCCAGGGTCCCCTGATTGCTGTCCCAGCCCTGTGCCTTGCTTAGGGCATGGCCCAATTTTACCTAAGACTCTCAGAGGGGATGAACATGTTGCCCACGTCACCAGGGTCCTGGTCCCCACCAGAGCCACCGGGCAGCTGGAAAGACAAATAAGAGCTGACTCCACCTACCAGCAGTATGGAGACAGCAGCCTGTGAGATCGACAGCCCAAGAATGTGCACACAAAAGAAGCATTTCCCTCAGCCACGACAGTAAAACCACCAGACAGCCACATGCAGCACGTGATTTCCCAAAAGCATCAGCCCTGATCCCAACTCCTTTGTGCCACACACTCTTTCCCAGGATCAGATCACAGTGGCAATGTGTAAAAGGCACTTTCAAACACTGAAAATTAATAATATTTTCCTCAACATTGTTTATTGAAACCGTGGAGAGCGCTCCTGCTCCTCTGAGCTGGCTCACCTTGCTGGCCCTTGGCATCAAACCCTCCATGGAGATGGGTGGTGTTGCTGGTGGAGCTGGAGGAGATGTCCAGGCTGATTCCATGGAGTGAAGCTCTGGCAGTGACCTGGGAAGTGACTCTCCCTTGCCCTGGCACAGCCCAAGGCAGCCACTGTCCATCTGGGACATCTGTCCAAGGGCTGCTGAGAGCTCCCACGTGCCTGGGAGCTTTGGCCAGTGGGACCCTGGCAGAGTGGGAATGAGGTCAGTTGGGATGATGAGTGTGGTTTCCCTTCTCCCTCTCTGGAGGTCAAGCAGCACTGTGCTCAACAGAGCAGCTCTGGTGTAAGACATCTCTGATCTTCTGTATCTACAAACTGATTGATGCTTCTTGAATTCCTGGTTTGAATCCTTTCTGTTGGGACTCTCTGGAGTCTGCTGAGCATTTCTTCACTGTAAAGGGAGCCATCAGTTAATGACTATCACAGGCTTTGTCAGTTGAGTTTCACATGGGCTAATGAAATGGCAAACATCGAAACTTGAATACAAAATCTCTTGTTTTCTGTGTGATTTTACTGCCCTTCCCTCTGTCATGTGTGCCTTTAGTGTCGCAGGGAACTGCTATGGTGTTGATTATTAATATTTTTGAGGGTGGCTGGAACATCCATATGCAGTATCCTTTATGTAGTTCTTTGGAGGCAAATGCTGCTGCTGTTGATTGCAGTGGATATGAGCCTGCTGGGATTTTACCTGCCAAGAAAATTGTCTCAATTTGCAAAGGAGCCTTTTCCCCCAAATCAATTTTGAGCTTAGATTGCAAGTTTTTCAGGAATTGTTATCAGCTGGGTTCCATAACACACACTTAAAGGTAACATTTAGTTGGTACCTGAGGCAAGGTTTGGTACCTGATTTGGTAAGGCCAGATAGAGCCAAGAGCCTGACCCTCAGCCGTGGCTCTGGATGGGCCCTCCAGGGAAGAGAGGGGCCAGGAACAGACCCCACAGACAGGTACAGGTGGTGTGCTTTTCACTTTGCATCCTGAACTGGGTTTGGGGATGAAGAACAAAATTCTGATGGTCCTGTGTTTTAACAGGGAGAAGACTACGAGGAAAAGCATTCTACAATGTCAATGGCAAGGTGTACTGTGAAGAAGACTTCCTAGTAAGTAAGATTTCAGGCATTTTTTTATTATTTCTAGAGCAAATGGTTCTTTCGTGTTGGCTTGTTTGCTTTGAGAGATGGTTTGATGCAGGGTGTCCTGCCAGTGGTGGAATTGGGAAGCATCTACCACTGACTCCTTGGTTTGAAGTGGTGGCTGTAAAACCAAGTCCATAACTGTCCATGAGCCATCACAAAGTGTAAATTATGAGAATAAACACTGGAGCTGCTCAAGCTTGGGACTTGAATTGCAGCCACAAAGGCTCGCCTGCCAGGCCTGAGCTCGGAGTCAAACATCTGGGGAATACCAGCCATAGCAGCAGGGAGAGGTTTGTGCTGGGAGCACGGCAGGGCTGTGCACAGAGTTGCTTTGTTGAGGCACAGTTTAATCACTGCCCTGCTCACAGGGCAGTGCAGCTGACTTGTGATTAGCTGGGAACTGTTGGCCATGGAGAGACAACTCAGATTCTCTCCCTGCTCACAGAGCTTTTGTAAATGCTTTACTTTAACAGAGACCAAGTCAGGAAAGGAAAAATGAAGCCTGTTGCTGAGCTGTGTTGTTCCAAAAATAAAATATTGGTGCAATTAAGGGTGAGAATTGTGCAGTGCTCCGCAAATGATTCAATAAGTGCAGACCATTCAGAATTATGATGAAGAGGATGGCATGGCTGGAAATTGAAATTAGAGAGCAATTATATAGTTTAGCTTAGAGGAAGATGAATTGAACAATCAGTATGTTGAATTTATGCCACCTTATTTATTGAAATACCATTAATTTAGAAGCTGGGGTCTTCCAGAACGAATATATAACCATGCTTTTTGCAAAGGAATTATTCAAAGGAATTATCCCACAACAAAATTGTTACCGGCAGTTCAAAGTCCACATATGCATTTCTCGTCAATGCAATCCATAAAAATCATGGAAATTCCTAAAATATAAGCTGTATTTATCTTCATGTGTTACACCTTTACTGTGAGCTGGAGCCTGTTGGAAAAGAAACCAAAATGTGTTTTGTGCAGAAAATAAATATCTTGTTATAATTGAAACTTGATACTGTTTTGCTTTCATTCTGGAGAGAATTTTTGTTTTTTTCCTTGCCTTTTTCAGCTCTTTCTTTACTGTGTTTCTGCAGAATCACAGGGAGGGGGAGAGGAGATGGAGTGTGAGAGGGAGGGGCTCAAACCTTTGAGATTTTTCATTTGAACTGTGTTGGAATGTACTTTCCCCATGATCAAAACCTTTCATCCAGACTTAATGACATGATTGTTGTTATTAGCTTGTAATTTCAGCCTAAACACAAGAATTTTAAATCTAAAAATCTTAATCTTTTGGAGAACATTCAGTTTTCATAGGGTAGGGGGGAAAACTCTTCAGGCATGTTCTGTAGTGGGCTTCTGAAGGAAGATACATCCAGAGATTTTCCCAGGAAAACAGAGATTAAGGACCTGATAGGAATAAACTTTCTGCAAGTTAGGGAACTGTTGGGACATTCAAGGCACAGATTTAAAAGCCCAGACTTCCTGCAGGTATGTTTTAGCAGATTGCCAGTAGCAGAGGGATGGGGGAGAAGCAGATGAAAGGACGCTGTGTAAGTCAGCAAAGAAACCAAATTCTGATGTTGTCCCTGCTTGTGGTAATCCTGCTGCTTCTCAGGAAGTAACTGCATCTTCTCTCAGCTCCCCTGAGCAAATGTCATTGCAAAAATCCTAGGAATTGTATGGTATCACTAATGAAATCAAACAACCTTGCCTATTTTAAGAGTTCTGTCAATAGGGAAAGCACAAAACTTTTCTCAAAGTTGAAAGGAAACAGGATGCAAAATAGCCATTAAAAAGGAAATTATTTCAACTACTTCCTCCTCCCAGGTCTTCCTCTTGAACACTGGGAAACCCAGTCCTTTCTAAGAAGAGGTATTTTCAGTCCAAAGCAGAAAATGAAATCCTTTTTCTGTGTAACTGAGAATTTCAGTCTCTACCATGACTCCAGATCTTTAGTGCAGCTCCATTACAGTGCAGCAGGATTCCCTGCTGACACCACAGTAGTGGAATGTTAGGGAAGTTAAAAGAGATAAGAAAAAGATTATTTCAATTTGGGGATGTCTTAGACACAGTCTAACTGCATTATAATTGTATTACTGCTAAGAAAATGCTGCCTGCCATGGGTGTCCTTCCTCTTTCTTGGCTTTTGTTTGTCTGGGAATTGATCGGGAGAATTAGATGCTCCTGTTGGTTTAGGAGCGGGGTCACAGCTCTGTGGATTTTCAGCCCCACAGCCCGTGACCAGGTTATTTCAAACATAGCAAGGGTTAGAAAGCAGAGCAGCTTCAGAAGGTGTGGGCAGGAGATGCAGTGCTGTCCCCCTGGGGCACTGGTGACAGCCAGGTGAGAATGGGCTGTGTGTACCTGGCTGGGTTTGCATCAGCCTCGGGATCCTTCCACGGACTCCCAGGGTCAGACTGAGAGGTGTCCTTGCTCACAGTGCCACCGAGGCAGCAGTGGCCTGAATGAGCCCCCATTGTGGCTCCCAGCAAGAGGCATCCCGAGGGGAACCTGCTGTCCTGTCAGTGGGGGACAGAGGTGGTGGCACCCGGAGTCTCCCTGGTACCCAGAGGACAGCCTGTCCCCTTCCCAGGGCAGGCTGTCATTCCTGCAGAGCTCTGTCCACCCCCACTGCTGCCTCTGTTTATCCCATTCATTTGCTGCAGGTGCTTCTTCCCTGTCACCCCTGGAGTCACACTGGGTGTGTCCTGCAGGCCAGTCCAGGCAGGACACAGTGATTCTGGGGCTGCAATGAGTAGCACCTGAACAATGATGGGCAGAAAAGCTGAAATGGCTCTTGGTGTGAACAAATGCAGAAAATTTTAGTGAAGAATGCCTATTGTTTATGGGTTTCTTCCTATTGTAGCTGCTAGAAATATTGAACATCCTATAGATGTCAGTATTTTATTTCTCCTGCAATACTGCATTTGGCTGTGCCAGACCAGCTCCTGCTGGAGCAGTCTCCAGAGCTGCAGTCAGTGGCTCAGATGGGATACTTGCTTCTTTAAGTACCGCTCATTCATGACAAATCAGCTCTTCCACTCACTCAGAGGTGGTATGTGGAATTCACTGCAGTGTCATGTGTGGTCCCTGAGGCCAAGACTTTGAGAAGACACATTTTCCAATCCTTTCAGATGTTTGGCTCTTGAAAGAGCCCTCCTTGGCTAAAGTGTCCCCCTCGAGGTCCAGCCAGTGCTGGGTCCAGCTGCTCCAGGGGTGCCTTCCATTGCACCCTGGCTGTGAGCTCCTGTGCAGCTCCTGTTTGAACAGAGCACAGCTGTCACTCCAAGCACAGCGAGTGCCTGAGAGCTTTGGCTGCCGAGTGCTGCCAAAAAATCAGTCAGTAAAGGTGTGGTGTGAGGAGCTGATGGCATCAAACCTTCCAGATCTGCCCCTTTCTTGGAAAAGTGCTTTTGATGAGTGGACACAGGTCATGAGTGAGCTGGTGCTGGTGCTCCTGTGAGGCTGCCCCAGGACACCCTGCACGGGCCCTGCCAGAGCCACAAGGTACATCCCTCTGGCAAATAGTTTTCCCACGTTTGCTCTTCCTGAGGGACCAGTCTCCACACCAGGTAGCTTAATTTGCTCTTTCTTTGCAGGGAAGAAGTGTCAGAAGTTTTTTGCCCCACTTGTGCAGTTGTAGGTGGGCAAGGGATGCCAGGGTGCTGCCTTCTGTGTGGCTGGGAATCTCCTGCACCTGGAGGACGTGCAATACCTCTGCCTCCCAGGGTTATTTTTGTCAGCCTCCTGCTTCCAGCCCTGATTAGCTGCACATTCTCTCAGTGCTTAAACCCTTATTGGCTAATTGAATGAAGTGAATTAATCAGATTAAAAAAAATAAATACATGGATAATGCTGCTTCTGCCTAAGAGATTGCCTGATCTCTGCCATTGGCAGTAGGATACTGCATGTGTGAGGAGCAAAAAGAACAAAAACAACCCTGCAAACTTTACATTGCTTTGCTTCAGCTCTAGGGAAGTTACTCCTTTAAATGCCATCTTAAAGTAACAAGTCCAGCAATACCCAAGTCTTGCCCCAGCCCTGTTAGGAGAGTTATTTCATGAAAGGAAATAAAACAAATGACAGTTTAATCCTTTCCTGAAAGCTCTTTGGACACAGATGGCTAACTAGCCATAACAGAGACACTGTTCCTGGTGAAGTGAACAAAAAATAAATGCCTTACTGTATAATAAATAATCCCAGTCAGATGTTCGTGTTTCATTTTGTTGATAAATTGCTGCATAATCATGGGTGAAGGAAAAATAATTTTAATTTGTCTTTCCTTTTCTATGCCTAAATATCATGTAAAGAAATTTTTTGTAAAATACTGTTTTGCTTGGCAAAAAACACTTTAAAAATGTCACCAAAGCAGCCTGAATCTTAGATCTACTATCTATCTCTTTTATTTTTTTCCTCTTTTTGATAGGCTTTCCCTTTTTCTCTTGAGGTTATGAACATTATTGAGCGGGGGTCCAGTAGAGGTTAAGAAATGAGAGAATTTCCCTCGAGGGAGGAGATGAGAGGGAAAATGAACCTCGTGACAGATGTTAGTTACATTGCTTAATGCACTACTGGAAGAGGCTCAGATGCTCTGGAAATAACCTATTACAGACACCACAGGCTGCAGTGCATTGCATTAAGGTCATCCGAAACTTCCCCTTTTAAGATTTTCTCTCACTGTCTTAAAACTTTGCCAGATTTAATCACTTAGGCTGAACTTCTTCATGCTAGGTTTTTGCCTCTGGCTGACTTTGCTGTCATTAGTTGTTGAAAGTTTCATCTAGAGCTGTTCATCCATTTCAGTAAGACTGGAGGAACTCTGCCCATAAACTCTCAAAGTGAAAGGCTCTAAAACCTTTGTTTTGCACGTGGCAGCCATAAAGAGACTCTGTGCATTGCAAACCTGCAGGAGCCTTTGGGTGTCCCCTCCCTGCCCTCCCCAGGAGGGTGCCCAGCCTGAGAGGGCTGTGGCAGGAGGAGGGCAAGCAGCCCACAGCCCCAGCAGAGCCTCTTGCAGCCCTGCAGTCTCTGTCCAGCCTTCCTTCTCCTCTCCATCCAGTCTGGTGGGGTTCTGGATCCCTTTCTCCCCTACACTAGCCACTGGGCACTTCTCTCTGCTGAGCAGTGCAGTGCAAAAGTTGGCTACGGAGGACATAGAGGGCCTTGTCTTATATCCACAACTATAAATCTCACAATGGTATCAAAAATGCAGAAGTTGTCAGGGTGTGCAAGACCAGGAGGCAGGTGGGAAATGGAAATGCTCAGCCTGTCATGGGGGAAGGGACAGGATGTCAGCTGGGGAGTAGCTGCGTGATGGGCAGCTTGGCAGAGCAGGGCTTGCACCTTCCTCTCCTGTAGCACCAAACACAGCAAGACCCTTACCCCAGCCAGGGCCCCTGGGCATGGCTGCCATGTAAATATTGATACTCTTGAGGCTTTTCTTCTCAGTTTGTGCACATGCTGTTTTCCAAGCCTGGCAGTGTGGGAAATGGCCTGTCCCACTTGCTGGGCCCTCGGAAGATAGTTTTTATTTAGTGTAATGGAAGCTGGTGTCAGCTGGAGTCAGAGGTTTGATTTTCCATCTCAGTGAGTATAAATGTTTGGGAGTCCCCCTTGGGAGGGAGCCCTGGGACTGGTGCATTAGTCAGAGAGCCCATTTCTGCTAAGTGAGACTCTTAGAACAAAATAGACTCAGTTGAAAAGGTGAATGATTGAAGTTGCAGCTTGTGTCCATTTTCTATCTAATGGGAATCACAGAGCACATGGAGTTCTAGATAACTGGGAGGATGTTATGTTTAGGAGACTTGCTATTCGAGGCCATACTCCAGTCAGAGAACAGACAGACATAGGAGTTTATTGATATGTTTAAAGAATGATGGAATCAAAGCTTAGAAAGGGATTTGCTGCAATATTCCTGATGTACAGAAGCACAAGGAAGTCTGTGAGTGTTTTCAAGGTGCTGGTTGCTCTAGGTTGGGACAGAAGGTTCCAGAGGCATCATGAATGCCAAGCATTGCTGTGCTTCCAGGTGCTGTCACTGGCAACAAAGGCAAACAGTTTATAGCATGTTCCTAATTGGAGCACAAGGGAGTGCAGTCATGTTGCTGCTTGTGTATGTCTTGCTCCAGCCCCTCCCTGCCAAAAAAAATTGAATCATCATCTTCTTCCTTAGTTTTCCCTGGGTTTGTAGCATGCCAGTGCTCCTGGGTTTATTTTATAAATGAATTTGACAGTAATGATGATTAATTGGGGTATTCTGAATTGAAGCATTGGGTCAAACCTACAGATGGGCTTAAAATTCAAGTTTTGCAATATCTAGGGATATTGGTCAAATATTGGTCTGCCTCTGCACTTTGGACTTGGAAGTGAAGCAGCATGAAGAGTGTGTAGAGCTGACAGTTTGGGTTTGCCTCTTACTGCAGCACAGTTCCAGAGTGCTGTATCCTGCATCAAGAAGTTACAAGTCCATTGAAGCTGGTGGCAGAAGTGCCATTGTTTTCAGCGGGGCATCTGGGTTTTCCCCCAGGGGTTCACCCCAGAGGACAGAGTTTTAAAGCTGGGGCCCATTAACAATGAGAGAAGCTGAGGGTGAAGGCTGTGAGCACCACGTGCAGGACACACCACAGGGCTCACTGGGCAGCACTGGGGCCACAGGAGGAAAGCAGCTGGAGCCCTGAGACATCTCAGGTTTATAAAAGAGCAATGCACACGTGGTACCTAGGCCCAGGTGGTAATGCAGATGAACATAATGCAATGAAGTTTCAGAGTGTGAGTAAGGTCTGTGTTCACTAAAAGGGTGCTCAGCATTTCCTGAACTGGGTTGCAGATTGTTAAATGAGTTGGAGGAATCACTCTCTGGGACATGGCAGAGGACACAAGGAAGGGCAAAGATGGGGTTTTTTCTGAGATGTATCACTACTGACTACCTTTTGTAACTATCCCGTGGGTTACATTTGCTGGTGGAATGTTGGAAGAGGTTGTTAGGAAGTCCAGTTGGTTTCATGCCAGATAATCACTCGGCTATTTCCTCTTGAGATGGTGATCCAAATAGTCAGACTATTAATATTAATATTACATTGAAAAGTAAATTACAATAACTCAAGCACACTTAAAAGAACTAGAGCTCTTTCTAATTATGTCTTAACTCCTGCCAAACACTTGTAAGCAGACAGCATTAATTTTTTTCTATGGGAGGGTTGGAAAAACCATGTGAGAAAGTGGCATGTTTCCACTTTGGTAATAAACGTTGGTATTAGCTGCTGTTATGTTCTAAATTGAAATCTCTCAACAACTTCTTTGAATAAAATCCAGATGATTTTTTTTTCCAGGAAGATAGGTTCTTGTGTAAACAGTTTCTTTCAGTGTATGCAGTAGATGGTAGCAGTGACAGTAAACAACCAGCAGCAGAGTATAGCCCTGTGCAGTGTGAAGTGCTTTACAGTGTGAATCAAGTCAGTAAATGCTGGGCTCTGTAATATGATGCAGAGTTAAAGCTGTTGCTTAAGCCTTTTTTCTTGATCATTATCACTGTGAAGCTCCCACAGGAGTTTGTTTAAGGAAGATCTAGGTAAGAAAATCATTAGTGGCTCCTGATTAATCACACAGCCTTGGTGAGTGCTCACCCAGGGTCTCTGTAGGTGCTGCAGTGTGTAAATGGCTGGTCTCTTCTCAGGGGCTATAAAATACCTGACTGGCAGAGGCAGAGTTCAGGATCAGCTGAATTCCTGGCAGAGTTTTGTGCATGGCCAGACCTCTGCTACCTCTGTGCAGAGCGTGGAGTCCCTCCTTGCCCTGTCCTTGTCCTTCAAACATAACAAAGTGGAAAGACAGAAGCAAGAAGGCAAACTGCTGTGTAGTGTTTCCTCACAGGCAGCAAGACAGAGTGAAGCAACAGGGTATATGAAAGGGTTTGAGCAGGATGAAGAGTAAAGTTCTGGACTATTTTCCTTTAGTTAATCTGTCACCTGCCACAAGGCTCCTTTATCTTTGAGCCTGAGAAGGCCCCATTTTGTCCAGTTCATTTTAATCGCTGCATTTAAATATGTGTGTAAAAAACAACAACAAAACTCCATCTGCATGAAACCAAATTTGATATTTGCTCCCTCTCTTAATGCGATCCCATGAATTTCTTACATTGTTGTGTCTCATGTAGTAAGGGTCCCATGCAGAGAGCAAACAATGCAGCAGTGAGAAGACAGATGCTCTGCTAATGGGAAACCAAGGAGCAGAGAGTCTGTGAGGGATTACAGGCAGCCCGGGGTTGGAATACGGTATTAGCATAGCACCCAATTCAGAAATTAGTTTTCGGAATTAAATGCCTGAAGCATTTTGGCAAAAACTCCTTCCCATCCCTCTCAAAAGCTCTTAAAGCGTAAAAGAGTAGGGATCTGCAGCCTAGGCTGAGCAGCCACATTCGGTGACTTTGCAGTGCTGCAGCAGGGAATTGGAGATTTTACAGCTTCATACCATTACCGGGGCAGCAGCTGCCACACCCACTGAAATGTAACCCACTGGCTCTGCTTGCACAAACCTTCAGCAGGTTTTGAACATCCTCATCAAAGAAGCAAATGGGCCTGAATGAGATTCCAGGCTCTGTTTCCAGGAGGAAGGTTTTGTTTTGTTGAGTGCATAACAGCAGGGAAGAGCAGCAGCCCCTCCTTGGGCACAGTCAGGCATGGGAGGGAGGAGCAGTGACATGTCTTTTCAAAGGCCTGACATTGCCTAAGGTAGAAAGTTTGGGTCCTGAAGGCTTTTTCAGGCACACTGTTTTCTGAATGTTTTTCTTTTGAAAATCATTATGGGAACATCAAACTTTAAAAGACCCTGGTAGACAACCAAGATTTGCTACAGGAGTGAGAACAGGCAGGAGAAATTTTTTCTCATAGTACTTGGTGGGATTATCCTTCATGAATAATTGTTCATTATATGCTCAAAATTCATTGTTAATTTCTTTTAGATATATTGCATATTATACAGAAGAGTTATAAATCCCAAGATTATCACAGGAGGATACTAACAGGCCTAAATATTCAGGACAGAAGGGGTCTTGTTTTCCTCTTACATTGAAACAAAGACTCTTGGACAGGATCATTAGAGTTTGGGGGTTTTTTTGGGTTTTTTTTTTTTTTTTGGCCTGTTTGATAATCAAAGTATATTGGACAGCAAACAAAAGAAAAGTTCAGCTAGCCAAGTCTTCTACTTTATTTTTACTCTTCTATTCTAACAAAATTAACATATTGCTCAATGTTTATTTAGCATTCCAGTGTCTTATTTTATGTAAGTATCATTGAGGAGCTGAATTACAAAGTCTTGATTTGTGCATATAAAATGAGATTTTATTATCCTGGTAGAGAAGACAAGGACAAGGTAAATAATGGAGAAAACAGTTGAGACCAGACTTAAGAAATCAGGAAAAATAGTATGCCAGCTCTTCAACTTGCTCTTTGTTTTCTTTGCATCCTGGTGTATCCAGCATTGTACTCCTGAGTCACGGAAGGGAGAGTAAAGGGTAACACTTCAGTTTCAACTTTGAATTTCAGAGCTTGTATTTTACTAACAACTTTTCTCTGTGTTTTTATATATGCTTAAGGAGTATCCGTAATGAATATAGGGAGAGTTCAAAATTACACTTCCCATTTGTTGTGGATACAGAGTGTCCATAGACTTGTGACTGTTCCCATCCAGACTGGGACTGGTCTGTATTTACATCACTTTACTGCTCTGCCAACAAAATACTTCTTTTAAGAACCTGGCACAGGGGAACCCTTATAGAGTAAGGCTAGAGTTGAGCCCCAGACTGCTGAGATCCTGAATGAAACTGTGCCTGTGAATACCATGGGAACAGGAACCAGGGCCCAGATTTGGCTTCTCCATGAGGGTCCTGCCTATCAGCCTGTGTCACTTCACTGCTTCACTTGAGGCTGTTTTTCACTTCTGCAGATGGGGAATGGGGGCTGGTGTGCTCAGAAGCTCTTTTTACTCGTCTGACTTTGTCAGTAATAAGAAAGGCTCCAAGTCTGTGTAGCAAAACCTTCTCTTTCAGTTACCTGCTCACAAGCTCTGGGGGACCAGTGCTTCTCCCTCCCAGCCATGCTGGGAGCCCACCCTGGGAGGCTCTGGGTGTGCTGAGACAATAAAGAGGCTGTTGTGCCTTGTCTGCAGTCTGGAGCAAGTCACAACTCCTCTCCCACTGCACACACAAGATCTGTGAAGGTTGTTAATAATCGAGTGCTTCAAAGACAGACGTTGACAATTTTAATTAGTATTTTAAGACTTTAAAATTCTGCTTCTAAAATTCAAAGCTTAGTACAGTAGCTCTATTTGAATGCTGCAAGTTAGGATCAAACAGTGAAAAGAAGCAGTTTACAGTAAGCTCCAGAAATGTCAAGAAAGTAATTTATTGCTTTTAGTAGCAGTGTCCACAGTATTGCCATCCTGTAGAAAGCAGTGCTGCTGGGCTCTGAGGCTGTTACTCTTTTCCAGTCCAAATAGATTTAAAAGACAAGCAGACCTGGATCCAAAACCCTGATCTCACTGAAGCAGACCTTGGATCTCTCTGGGATTGACCCTGTGACCAGGAGGGAGAAGAGTGTAGTGGTAAAGGACAGCTCCCTGAGCCTGTGAAATATTTTGTCACTGCTGTTAGACTTACTGCCATTTTGCAAAGTCTTCTTAATGGGGTAATCCAGTTCTGGATGTGTTTGACTAATAACAATTCTCTTGTTAAAAACAAATCATGGTTTTAATTTAATAGGGTTAGTTACATAAAGAGTGATTTTGTGTCAGCAAAGCCTTTCTTTCTGACAAACAGTGTAATTTATGACAATCTAGTTAGCAATAAATGCCATTAATCTGACCACTATGCCATTCTCTTCCTGGGGAATAATGTCCCCTCTTAATCAATAGCTGGGTGAATGCTCCTTTGCATTCCTTATCAAATGACAGCCAGATGGTACTGGTAAATTCATTCCAGCAGGATTTTAGAATTAGCTGGATTTGTGCTGTTGTTAATCCTCTGCTGTCTGTGTCACTAGGGCCTGCCCACCTGTTTCCAGTAAGCCTGGAGTTCCCAGCCCTAGGAAGCAGTCTAGCCAGAGGGTTACTCAGCCATGGGGCAGCCAAGAAACATCCCAAGCAGTGAGACCTTTTTTCTGCGTCAGTAAGAAAAACGAAAAAGCAAATAAAAGTAGTGTCTTGCAGAAATAGCCAGCTAGGACTGCCTGTCTCTGTATCTGTTCCTCAACACCCTGATCTCTTCTAGGGAAGTTTCAAAGTTTCTTAAGACTGCATGAGCTGTGTTTCTTAGGGCATAGTAAGTTTTGGGCTGTGACAGCTGCTATATCATTTACTGACTTCTGGGCCCATCAAAGTGTCTACGAGACCTTTTCCTTCATAATCACTTTGTTGCATAGCAACAATAATTTTGTCTCCAACTTATTGATCCAACATGATATGTAATCCCCTCACTGCAATAAAAAAGATAACATATGGCAGCTCCAGGCAGGGAGCCACGGGACATGGTTTGACGTGAGGGGACAGTTAATCCCCACTAAACCAGGAGGGAATGGAGCAAGATACATGCTCTGTTGGGGCTCAGAGGATGCATTAGGTGCCTGAGCCAATTAACCTGTGTTCTGGGAGAAGAGTCTGGTTTACATTCATCCTCCCCTTCCTCATCTTTTGTGTTGTGCAACTAAAGCACATTTCAGGTGAGCCCTGCTAGAAGAGCATCACTGTGCAATGCCCCCAGGTAGGTGGGCACCCCTTCCCCCGGCAGGACAGTGCACACACTGCTCTCAGCTGAGATGGGGCTGCAGAGGGTGAGGGGAAGGTTCAGCCCCTGCAAACACCAGCTTCAAATGTACATGGCTGGAGTTCCTCAGGAAGATGTCTCCTGTTTGTAGGCTGTGGTTTATAGGCTGATAATCTGGATGGTTTTTCTATACCTCTAAACAGAGGGCTAAAATCGGACTTGGCATCTGAAACAGGATCTGCTTTGGGGACAGGAGCACAAAGTTAAGGTCAGGACCGCTCACAGGGAACACAGAGCTTTGGTCCCAAGCAGGCAAAGCATCTCCCCAGAGCTGTGCCCTTGGCGCTGCAGCCTGGGCTGGCAGCTGGGCTTTGGAGCATCGTTCTGAGGACCCTTGCTGCTGCCCACATTGTGCAGCGAGCCCAGGCTCCTGTGAGTGCACTGCTGGATTCTCCCCTGGCTGGAAGGCTTGGTATCCACAAGGCAGCTAAATCCTTCTGTGTTCATTTTTCTAGCTTGCAAATAGCGCTGAGTGAAATGTGGGTCCAAAGTCTGAGGTTCCTAATTTAAGCAGGATTTGGGAGATGAGTTCTATGTTATTTAAAACAACCACCAAAAGAGTCAATTCAAGCTAGTTTCTGCACATCAAACACAAACTTTCCATAAAGACTTTAAAAATAAAAAATCAAACCTACAATAATACTGTTACATTGGGAATCTCAGTGGAAATATTGCAGTGGATCATAAGGCCAGACTGGTGTCTGAACATGCTGCAGGAGCCGAGCGAAGGCTTCTGAGTCACTGTCTCCCAAACCTGTGTCATACACAGCACAGGTTGGAAAATAGCACAGCCTTCACCTAAAAGATATTTCTGTGGCTAGAGGAGTAGCTACTAATGATCCTTTCTTTTCTGTCATTTTAACAGTATTCAGGTTTTCAGCAAACAGCAGACAAGTGCTTTGTTTGTGGACACCTCATAATGGAAATGGTAAGAGACCTAAACTCCTAATGATGGGAAGTGTACTGTGAGACATCTGCTTTTCCTTACCCGGGGTGGTGTTGTCTCTTCACTGCTGTCAACATAGTTTTTGAAACTGAGGCAGTAAATAAAAACACCTTCATGCTCTATTACTACTATTAAGTACAGTAAGTTGGGCTTCTTTGCTGCCAAAGAATATGGAAGGCTTTTATTCTGCCATTTGTGAGTTAAAATAAAATAGAATTTTAATACTAAAGGGGGAAAGTACAGCACAACTTTGTATGAGAATATGGTAAAGGAACATGGTGGGTGTGCTCTGTAAGACAGTAGATAACAAGAGTTCAGTCATATGGGTGGAATCTGGGATAGAGCAGAGAGGGACATTATCAATACTCCTGAGGTTTGTCACCTGCTGTGTGACTTGCTTTGTTTACCCTCTGTTGCTTGCTTCACATCATTTAAAATGCATTATTGCCACTGGGATTTTTAGGAAGCCAGTAGTCAGAGTTACCTTTGTAATAAAAAAAAAAGTCAAAGGGCTTTGGGTTGGCTAGATACTACTGGCATCATTTCAGTGGGTGAAAGTAAGAAGTGTGCTCTTCCTAAGCAGAAATTCCCAAACAAAATGAAGTGGTTTGCACAACAAAGAAGGGCAGATCTTGTAGTGTATCTTTTTTCTTCTTGCTTTAAAGTGTGCACGAACCTCAGTGTGCCTTAAGACAAGTAGCTGGTGTGTTGCACACATGGAGGTTTAGTTGGAGCTGGAACAGGGACTTCACTAATGAGGATTCTGGCTCATATTCTGGCACCACTGGTTGGACAAGGATATTGTTCGTTTTAGCCCAAGAGCAAATTTCTAGAGTTGTGTCATGCTGGGAGGGGGAGGGGTATCCTGACTTGCATGCTTTGAGCTGGCCCTTAATTGCAGAATCCCAGGCAAGAGTCCATAATATCTTGCTGGTGGAACTCAGTAGCTAGAAGCTTGGCAGGTGCTTGTCTGCCTCTCTCCCATCAGCAAGTGTGCTCTGACAAAAGGAAACAGCTCTGGGAGCTGCAGGAATTGAGCACTCCTATTTCCTAATTCCAGCGGGTTCCTGCCTGGGAGCGCGGC
>VXAX01002978.1:258585-275781 GCA_013399835.1 Leptocoma aspasia | reverse complement strand
TGTGGCCCCCAGTCCCGCCGTGGGACCCCCATCCTGCCCCTAAAGCTCCTTCGCAGGGGGCTTTGTCACGCCCCCCTAAATCCGCCTTGAGACCCCATAATGTCCTCTGACCCTGCCTTGCAGGGGGCTCGTCATGGCCCCACAATTCTGCCTTCCATGCGATCCCATCCTGCCCCAAATCTCCCTCTCCCTCTGTTGCCCCAATTCTGCCTTGGGACCCCCATCCTGGCCCTAAAACCCTCCCATACAGGGAGCTCCACCCTGGCCCCCAATCCTGCACTCCGTGAATCCCTATCCCCTCTCTGCATGAGACCCCCAACCCTGCCCCTGCCCCTCCCACCCTGCCCTCCATCCTCTGTGCCATCCATGGGGGGGATGACAACCACATCCCCCCCTAAATCTCACTTCCATCCTTGCTCTGCATCCGATCCCCCCCGCAGTGCCCCCAGTCCTGATCTGGGGAAGGGGTGCACCCTCTCCTGCATCCCTCTGAGCACCTTTCCCTCTCCCCAGATTTTAGGGAGGTGCCAGATCCGGGCTGGGCCATGTGTGGTGCTGCTGGTGGCCGAGACCCTTCACAGCCCCCCCGGAGCACCCCCAAACCCTCGCAGGGCTTCTCGCGGGCGGGGAAGGAGCGAATCTGCTCCATCCCTCCGTGCTCTCCAGGCCACACGCTGCGGTCCTGCCTTTTTTACCGTTCTCTACCGGGCTCATTGCAGCCCCCTCCTCACCCCCAGGGCATCTCCCCGAAATCTGAACCCTCAGGGCATTAAAAAACTCCGAGTCATCTTTGCAGCGCGGCTGCCGGGAAGGCGCCGGGCACGGCGGGCCCCGCTGCTCTGACCCCGCACATCCGCATCATGTGATCCTCGCCATCCCTTCCCGAGGCGTCCGGCCGCCTTCCCTCCCCATCCCCGCCGCTGAGCCGCGCTAAGCTCGGCCCCCTGCACGGCCCGGTCCCTTCCCGCAGCTCGGGCCGGCTGCAGCCCGTCTGACACCGATGCAGCGCCGCAGCGAGCAGCGACAGAGCCCAGCGCCCGCCTGGCCCCGGAGCAGCCCCCCCAGCCCGGCCGCTGGCCCCCGCCTCACCGAACGCGCAGCACGGGGATCTGTCTCTCCATAGCAGAAGGAGATGGAGCCGCTAACTTGGGGAGGGGAAAGCCCTTTTGGCTTTTGAGCCGGCAAGAGGCAGAGCTCCCGGCGCTGCCTCGGTGCCCGCGCCGGGACCGGGAGCCGGCGGCGGAGCTGTGGAATCTCTGCCCCGGGAGCTGCGAGCAGCCGAGCCGCAGAGCCTGGAGCTTTCTGCTTCTTGGAGTGGGTCACGGGGAAGGAACACGTAAAGCTCGTTTGCCAGCCGCATGATTTGGCTTATTTGCTCTCTTGTAGCAGGTGCTTAATTGTGGCAGAAAGGGTTCCCGGCAGCTTTCTGGGCAGCCAAATTCCTGCCTGCCCCTCTGGCAGCCAGGCAAAACAAAAGCGCGATTGTCACCCGCGGGCAAAACGCTCCGGCTGCGGAGCTCGCACGGGCCTCCTTCCCAGGAGAAAAGGTTTCCCGGGAGGAGAGAGCCGGTGGATGGAGGCACCGAGGTGGGCACGGGCCAGGGGAAAGGGGTCGGGAGCAGCTGTGGAGCACGTGGGTGCTGCTCACAGCCCCTCTCCTCCGAGGGAGGAGGAACACAAGTCTCAGCTGACTGTTCCCCAGCAAGCCCACGCTGTGGCACGGCATGGAATGGCACAGCATGGCACAGCTGCCCATGGCATGGCACAGCATGGCACAGTGACATGTGCCTCCCCCAGCACTACGATCTCGGGCAGGGCTGTAATTAAAAGGCCTTTTGCTTCCCACTTCCATCTCTCCAATTTAAGCCCCTTGAACCTGTCCCCAAGGGATTCCATCTGTCCAGCTCCATAATCCTGACTCCACAGTCAAGGCTGAGCTCTGGGGGTCACACTAACCCCCTGTCCACCCCACAGCATCCTCCTCCCTCCATCTCCCACTCCCCAGCCAGGAGGAATGGGAGAATGCCTCAGGATATGAAGAAGCCCTCGGGATATCCAAGATATGAGCAGACATTGCTCCAGCCCCAGTAAAATTTATGACTCTCCAGTTTAAAGCCAGGGACATTTCCACCCCTCCCGGGTGCTACAGGACCCTGCCCAGCCTTGCTGGGGACAGGATGCAGCGATCCAAATCCAAACCCATTTTCCTTATGCTCCTTGGATGCTCTGCTACAGCTTTCCTGGCTCTGCCCCCCACCCTGCCTCCCAAATCCAGCATCATTCACCTTGCAAGAGGCTGAAAGGCTGGCACAGAGCAAGGCAATGCATCCCTCACTGGAAAAAGCGGATTTAAGACAGGGAGACACCCCAAAAACCCCGGGCAGCCCTGGACCACATATTCCCAAAGCCCCCAGCACCAGGACCCTGCCTTTGCCTTGCTCTGCTGTTTTCCAACTCATCCACGGGGAACAGAGGCGTTGCTGTGGCGTGGGTGGGATGGGAGCAAAGAGCAAAGTCCCTGGGGAAAGTGACCGGAGGAAAAGTGCCAGGAGCAGGGGCGGGAGGAGGCAGGGAGATACTTACAGGCTGTGAGCCATGGCTGTCATCTTCCCGGCAGGGCTGCCCTTCCCCGGGCTTTCCATCGCTTCTCTTGGCAGGCTCTGCAAGGAGAGGGCACAGGGATCTGTGAGATCACCCCAAACACGGACTCACGTCCTAAAGCCACCCCCTCCCTGCTCCGTGTCACCTCCCAGCCCTGGAGATGGAAAGGTTTTGGGAAGGCGAGTCCTGGGCTGGCCAAGCAGTGTCCTAGTGTGGGGACAGAGTGTCCCTTGTCTCCCCATTGTCCCCATGTCTCGCTGCCAGCTCTGCCCTCCTCGTGCCACCCTACCAAACAGCCAAAACAAGTCAATCCATGGAACACACACAGACCTGTCCCCTGCTCTGAAGGTTCCACAGTGACAACCTCCCCTCAGCCCTAGCAAGGCTCTCCCAGCTCCCACCCCCTCTCCATGCACCTCACCCTTGGGCTAAGAGCCTTCCCTGTGGATCTGAGCCCCCCAGGCAGTGCCTGGCTCCTGGGGTGGCCAGCAGGCCATCGAGTCCCCTGGCATGGTGGCTTTGGCCAAGGCTCTGGAGCAAGGCAGGGCAAGGGGCTGTCCCTCCTTCCCCGTCGCTGGATCCTGCACACGTCAAGAGCAGAGTCCATCCTGGGATTTGCTCCTGGCAAAGGCAGCAGAGTCCTGGCTCCTGGCGGGGAGTGGGTTCCAGGCACCCACCACGGTGCTGGATCCATCCATGGATTCACCAGGAAGAGCAGCAAGGGTCACCCCTCTGTTTTGCTTCTCTGAAAATCCCAAATCCTGCAGTTTTTGCTTCCTGGATGAGGTTACAAGTGGTGTCCTTGCTTAGGACAGCTGCTCCAAGCACCCCATGGGCCCCCCAGCCCCGTCAGCAGCCAGGGAGGGAGGTGGCAGCTCTGAAAAAATGGCATTTACAGGCTCGAGATCCAACTAGAGCCAGGAGAAATCTTCAACCAGAACTTCACAAAAATGAAGTTGGCAAAACCCAACCTTGATGGGGGAACAGTGGGGACAAAAGGACACATTGGGATGTGCCACCACACTGCTGGGGAGCAGAGCCTGGGAAACAGCTGATACCAGAAGGAAAGGTCTAAAATAAGTAAAAAAGAACATTTTTGCACCTTCTATCCCCTGCCCTGCCAAAGCAGCAGGGGCTGTCTGACAGCCAGGAGTCTGGGGGGCTCTGGAAATTCCCTGAATGCAGGAATTCTCTGCCCCAGCTGGATCCCATCTCCCAGCCCTGGAGTCAGCCACCTGACACCGCCCGGGTGGCAGCTCACCCTGCCATCGATACGGCTGCAGAACTCCAGGGATTCATCCCTCAGCTTATAAATATTTAAACCCAGAAGGAGCCGTGTACTCCTGTAAAATGCAGCTCCTTACACAAGCCCAGCATCCCTTCGTCCCAGCACTGAGCTAATGAACATTTGGGGCTCTCCAGACGGATCTCTTGCAGCTAAAAACCAGGTCAGGGCGAAATTCAAGGTCTTGTTCCATCCGTGCAGGATTTCTGCACCCTCCAGCTGGGACATGTTGTATTTACAGCCCGAGGGGTGCAGAAAGCGCTGCTGGGATGGAATCAGAGCTGAGGCTGCGCTTCCAGCTGCTTGTTCCCGACACCCCAGGCAGGTTTTGGGGGGCACGGCCGGCCCCAGTCCCTGGGAAAGGCTGCAGCTGCAGCCTGGAGCACTGACAGGCTCCCGCCGGCTGCTCCAGGCAGGATTCACAGTTTCATACAGCATTAAGAGCTGCTGACGCCTCGTGAAAAAACTGTGAAAAGCTTCTATTTTGGGGAAAGTTCCTCTTATAACGGTGCATCGTGTGGCTTCTCTGTTTCCCTTTTTCTCCTGGTTTCTCTTGCTACGGAGAGCAGTGCAGAAAATAGGCGGATAATGTTGCCAACCAGCCTGGGCTCTTCGTCAGAAAAGGAAAATAACCCTCCAAGCCACCCCCAGCCAAGGAATTCATTCTCGTGCCGCACCTGGGTGGGGGCCTGGGGCGAGAAGGGACAAAGTGGGACCCTCCTGGGACTTGTTTCTGGGCACGGAGCATGGGGGGGCTTGGTGGGGAGTTGGATATTTCCTAATGAGGGGAAAATGCTGCTTTTGCTTGGTTTAGGCTTTTCCATCTGGTGTCAGATCTTCCCTGGACTCTCCCCCCCAGTCTGCTCCCAACCAGTGTGGTGGCACCCATCGTGCCATCGTCTCCCTTTGCCCCCACTGTNAAAAGAGCATTAAAACATCAAAGAACCAGGAATCTGTCTCCAAGCAACTGTCTCCAAGTAGGGATGGAGAGCAGAGAAGGAGAAGCAGCAGCGCTGAGTGGGGAGAAAACTTCTGGAGATCCCAGCGAGGAGAGGGGAGGAGGGAACAGCAGGAAAAGAGGGACACAGGGGTGACAGCACGCGGAGTAGGCAGGAGCCCAAGGGCAGGAGGATCTCCCTCTTTCTTCATCCTGGCCCGCGGGGGAGCGGCCGCGCCTCTGCCCTGGCTTGTGACACGGCTCCGGGTCCCCAAAGCCCTTCCGACCCCAGGGCGGGGGAAGCGGCAGCAGCGCTGCCTGCCCGCTGCCCCGCAGGGCGCTCGGGGAGGTGACACCAGCGCTCGGTGGCTGCAGGGCCGTGCTGATGACCTGCCAGGAGGCACCAGGAGCCCTGAGTGAAGCAGCGAGCAGCGCCCGGGGAGAGCCGCCGGCTTCATCCGCGCTGCTCCCGTGGGAGAGCGGGCCGAAATTCCGCGCTGGAAAAGTCTTTGCCCGCGCATCTCGGTGCCTCCTCACACGTGGCTCTGCCTGAGCAGCCTCCTCGCTGCCCTGAGGGCCACAAAGGCACCCCACAGGTCCCACACCCCAATTCTCGAGAGCTCCAAGGGGTCGTGAGGGAAGGAGGAGCTGCGAATGCCACCCGCTCCGGAGGGGCTGCATCGCCCCTGGGCACCGGGAAAAACCTCGGGGGCGCTTGAAGCTGTTCCTAGGGCAGGATCCAGCCCTTCTCCCTCACAATTCCCCCATTTCCCAATTCTCAGAGCCATTGCATTCCCCCGGAATGCAAATTCCCGGCGGAAAAACCCTCAGCCTCTCCATGGCCCATCGGCGCTCCCTGGGGAGAACGGGGATCATTCTCTCCGGGCGTGGTTACCTGAGCGCAGTGACCCTGCTCTGTCCCGCGGCTCTTCCTCCGCTCCAGCAGCCGCCTTCCCTTTCCAGGTGCAGACTGGCCTGGACAGGCAGGACCCATTTTTATACGCTCGCCCATGTGATCCAAACAAATGCCCTAGGGATGAGTTTTTGCACTGACACAACTCAAGGGGCTGGGACTAAAAACCTGTTGGACCACAATCCCAGCTCAACGGGCAGGAATTTTCCACTCGGAGCCGTTCAGGCCTGCTCTGGGTGCGCCGGCACGAGCCGGGGGCCCGTGTCTCCCTGCTCCCCCCCAAAAAAATCCCATTTCCCTGCACTTCCCAAGTCTTTCAGACTCGTTCCTAAATGTTTTCTCTGCTGCAGCTGGAGAAAATGAACCATTGGATGGTTCCACCATGGAGGAAGGGATGGATGGGAAGTGTGAAGGAATATGTTTGAGGCACTGATTGCATCTAAATTCTGCAAATCTTTTATTTTTCCCATGATCTGTGAGGGGGAAAAAAGCAACAAACAAACAAACAAACAAAAAACACAGCAGAAGATGCCAGCCGGGGTGAGAAATGGGGAGAATCTTTGCTCCTGGAAAAGGAAACTCCCTGCAGCCTTGAGGCCTGGGAACAGCACTTCTGCACAGGTTGGAAGGTGATTTTAGGAGCTGCCCAGCCTGAGGGTCCTGCACTGGGATGCTCCTCAGGGATGCAGGGAAGGCAGGCAGGTCCCAGGTGAGTCCGAGTGACCAGAAATGCCCGGGATGGGAGCTGGAAAAGAGAGGCTGAGCTCTGGATGGGTGAGTCAATGGGAACCGAGGCACCGGGGAAATGGCCACGGGCCACGGAAAGGAGGCACGAGCGTGACTCAGGGGGATCAAGCGGTGACTCCGTGGGAAAGGAGGGAGGCGATGGGATAATGGGGCAGGAGGAGCCTCCTGAAGGCGCTGCTCTCGGGCTGCTCCCCTTGCAGCAGCGCTGGAAGCGATCCCGATGGATTTGATAAGAGCAGGAACGTGCAGCTCGGCACACACAGCACAGCAGCGCTTGCCTCACCTCCTCCCTGTCAAAAACGCTTCACACTTACTTCTTTTTAAAAAATTTTAAAAGTTTCATAATAAAAATTAAGATAATACAAATTGGGATAATTAGGGTTAGGACAATAAAAGAGACAATAAAAAGCAAAGAATTATGGACGTCCAGGTGCTTCTCTCAATGGAAAAGCACAAAGCACTAATAAGGGTTACCCCTTAAAAGCAGTAACTTGTTGCATATTCATATTTCTTCATACAGGATTCAAACATTCCTCTCAAACAAAGGGTGTCTTCTGTTCAGTGTCTGCTTCTTGGCTAATCCCATCGGCCCCAGTGTGTCTACTAAGGTAAAGATAAGGAGGCGATAACTCTTCTTCGTTTTTGTTTTCCTTAGAGGAGGAATTTCTTGGCTGTCTTTGTTCAGTATTTTACATTACATAGTTTCTATTTTAATATTATGCCTTAACAAAAACCTACATTTAAAAGATTAATACAACACTACAAAAATTAATACAACAGAACTTTCCAACGTAACACATGCAGTATTCATTCTAATATTTGCGAAGAGCCAATCATATAATATGCATTTTTCACATCCCCGAGGTGCTGCGGTGGCCCGGGCACCGAGCGGGGCTCTCTCGCACCTCCGGGATGTTCTGTCCTCACTGCAGGCACAGCCCTTTGCTCCGGCCGGGCTTAGGGAGGGAACTCTGGGCGATTTTCCCCCCTATTTTGGTGGCAGGTACCAAAAGGCGCCTGTCCTGCTGTGGTGCAAGGGCGGCTTTGCAGCGGCGTCTTGGAGCATCTGCAAATGGTCCTAACCTCGCCCAAATCGCTCCCAAATGATCACCCTGGGGGATCTCAGCCCTGCCGAGGGCTGGGCACAGGCTCTGGGCTGCCCTGGGACTGCGGATACTGGTGCTGGAAAGAGGGGTAGGTGGAAAAGGGGGGTCTGGCTGGCTGTGTTGGGGACCCCAGGCTGTTTTCTGTCTCTTTGCAGCTGGGGTTTTTTGGGGTGTGAAGGCAGTCACTCTGTGACCTTGCTGGTGTGAGGAACTGTAAATAGGGGAGATTTTGGGGTCCCCTTTAGAGCCAGGGGGCTGTGAAAAAAAAACACCCGGGCAGGGCAGAAGCTGGAAAATGGTCTGGGAAAGATGCTCACGCTGAACAGTTCCCCCCAAATACAGGAAGTGCCTTCATCTCCTTCCAGCCCCCACCCAGACTGGTTTTGGGGGGAGCATGAGGGGGCTCAGGGCTTTCCAGGAAAGCACCACCGCTGGGACTCAGCTGTGAGCTCGTTAAAGCTCTACCAGCCCCTGCTGCAAACCAGTTAAACCCATTTAGGGAAGGGTTAAGCCAGTTCAGTGTGATTTGGGAGCCTATTGATGCAAAGGTTAATCTGGTATAAGTGCATCAACGTCGGGGATTTGAACCAATTGAACTGTTCCAGCTCCAGGTTTTCCCTGGGGGATTTAGGGAAGCGTCCAGCCTGTGCTCCCCTTCACCCCAGGCTGCGGAGAGCCTCGGGAAGAGGGAGAAAATAAACAAGGGACTAAAGGGAAGAGCCTCATATGGGCTGAATCTGAAACGCTGCTATTTGTAGCCCATCCCTGCCCAGATTCCACGGCCGGGATTCCAGGCGGGTCCCGTGCCCAGCTGGCACAGGGGAGCAGCAGGGTGGGCAGTGGAACCCTCCCAGTCCATCCCAGCTCGCCGGGGCGCCTCGTGGGACCAGGCTGAGCCCGAGCTGAGTCAGAGCAGAGGATGCTCCTTCCTCATCCCAGCTCCTCATTATCCCGCTGCCCCAGGGCCTTCCCACGAGCCTCATCCAGCCGGGCCGTGGGACCTGGAAGAGGTGTTTGTTTATTTTTGCTGTCATCCCTGAAGGGCTGTAATCACAATTAGAGCGTCCACGAGGCACGGGGCAGAGATTCATCTCCTTTCCAAGGCCGCAGTGCCCAGGAGAGTGGGAGGGAAAGAGGGAAAAGGTGGAAACGCTTCCAACCCGATCCCTGCGCCCACACGGCATCCCTGGGGAGCGCGGCGAGGTTGGCAGAGGTCACACCTGAGCGTTTCTCAATGCTTTCCCTCCGAGCCGCTGTCGCGTGTCGGTGTTGCAGCAATTCCCGGCGCCTTTTCCTGCCTGCAGGAGCCGGGAGTGCTTAATGCAGGAATTGCAGCCGGGAAGTTACAGAGGCGCTCGGCAGCTGCCCGGTGGGGCTCGGCGGTGTGGGAATGGAGGGATGGGAACGGGGCTGGATCGGGCAGCACCTGGAGAGGAGCGGGCTGGGCCGGGCCGTGCCAGCGCCGCTGGGATCGGGGAGCTGCCAGGCTGCGGAGCCGCTGCCGGAGGAGAAGCGGCTCCCGCACCGCGCTGCCTTGTGACTGCGAAATGAATGTGCTTAATATAGGCCAAGTGAAAACATTCTGCCCAAAATAGAAGCCCTTCCCCAGCAAGCGCCGCAGCTCCGGCAGGAGCAGTCACAAGGCAGCTGCCGTGGCACGGAGGGCTGTGCCAGGTGTGCCTGTGCAGCGCTACACATCCCGCCTGTCCCCAAGGTCACCTCCCCCGGGGCTGCAGCTCCCCCCGACCCTCCCCGAACGTGCCAGAGGAGTTCAGGGATGGGGCAGGCGCTCCCCGGGCTCGGGATTGGGATTGGGATGGGGCACGGGGGTGGGTGGCCCCATCCCCTAAATCCTGTGGTCCCACGGGAGCTGCGGGCTCGTGCTGGGCTCGGTGCTGCGGGGGATGGGATGGGATGAGCTGGGATCGGGACAATTCCCACTCGTGCTGCTGCTGGACCTGAGGTCTGGGGTGGGAAGGGGGCGGCTCCGGGAGCTGCTGCTGCCAGGCTCGGGGGCCTCGCTCAGCTGCACGCTTTTCCCTAAAAATATCGGATATTCCTCTTCTCCTGATTGCCGCTGGAATACCCAGCTGAGGCAGAGGGCGTGGGGTGCTGCCAGGGAAGGTTTTGGGGTCGCAGCAGCCCCGGCGCTGCTCTGCTGCTGGGTTTGGGCAGCCCTGGCAGCTCCTCCTGCTGGGATCCGTGCAGGAGCCAAGGTGCTGCCAACTCCAACGGCAAAAACCTCGTGGGTCCCTTCCCTGATCCCACAGAGATTCCTGCTTAGGGGGTGCTGTGGGTCCAGCCCCCCTTTTCGGGGCTCTGACCCCTCCCCTGCGGTCACTCGTGACCTTCCCAGCGCTGCTGGTGACAAGGTTTAATCCAGCTCGACCAGGCACAGCTGCCGGCCAGGAAAATGGGCCAGGAGGGGGTGAGAGTTCAGCGCCGGAGCTTTGGCAGGTATAAAGGGAAAAGCCAGAAATCCTTCCCTGTTAATCTCAGGCTGCACCAGGGATCTGCATTCGGTGTTTAAAGCTCTGCTGTTCCAGCCTGCGGCTCACAAGAAGGGTTTGGGGAGATAAATTCAACCCCCTCAGTTCAGATTTTGCCCCAGCATCTTATTAATGCTGGAGAAACCCAAAAATCCAGGCTCGGCCCTTTAACGTGTGGCTCAGCCTTTTATGACGTGGAGTCTTTAACCCCTGACTCCAAGGTGGCTCTAGACAGACCCAGGGGAACTCCCGAGCCCAATAAATCTGTCACATCCCTGAAATCCACTTAAAAATTCCCCAAGGAGCAGAGCCAGCCCCGCAAATCGGTTCAGATGCAAATTTATGGCGTGTCCTGGGCCAAGTGGGGTTTTTGATTCACAAAGCTCTCGCCCAGGGGCTTGGCCGGGACAAGGTGAAGGCGACCTTGGGGTTGCTGGCTTGGAGCAGGGACCGGAGTTCTTGGCCAGGGAAGGAGGGAAATGTGAGGACAACCCATGGAGAAGAGAGATAAGAGGCACAGCGAGGCCAGGGCACAGCTGGGGCTGCTGAGTGAGGAGAGGATGTGGGTTTTGTTTCCTTTTCTGATTGCTGCGGAATTAAAGGGCTGGAAAATGAGCTTCCTGCAAGGCCAAATTGAGGGAATTCCCCCGGCCACCGAGGCTCTGCTAAGTGCTTGGCTTTGTGCTGCCTTGCTGCTTGGTATCAGCAGTGTAAATACATTTTTTTAGTGATTTTTCAGCCTGTAGGTGTTGATTTTTTGGAGTTGCTCAGGTGCTTTGCTCAGGGGACTTTGGGGCACACAGGTGCCACCTGGAAATTCTCTGATTTCTCCCAAAATCAGAGAAAAATGCTGGATTATTGAAGGAAGAGCTGGGCTGATGCTTGTGGGTCTTGTTGGTAGTCCAAGGAGTATTTTTATTGCTCAGAAATACTTTTGCTCGTGAAAAGCAGAACAAATCCTTCTTTTTCAGAGCTTTGGCTCGCTAGTGAGGAAGGGTTTGGGTTTTTAACGGCTTCAGTGGTGACTTAAAAATTTTGTCCAGCCTGAAATTGGGAGGAAAAAAAAGGTGTCACGGGACTGGGGACACCGGCTGCAGTGTCACCTGCCTGTCCCTGCAGGCCATTCACACCTGGGGACAGCTGAGGCCACAATGAAATGGGATGGGAGCTGGAGCAAGCTGAAAATTCCAAGAAAACGGCAAAATGAACCTTTTTATGGAGCTGGGAGATGAAGGAAACGCCGAGGTGGGCGCTGCTTCGTCTCGATTTCACATCAACAGGAAGCCGGCTCCGGGGGGGAAGTTCCAAACAATGCTTTCCTGAGAAGTCAAAACAAGATTTTCATGAACTTTTCAAGTGAAACTCTGCTCGGGAAGTGACGGTTCCGCATTAAATAAACAAAGAGCTGGAGGCTTTGCACATGTGGGGGAAGCTCTGAGAGCTCCTCACTCTCAGCTGATGGTCATGGGGAGCCTCGAAAATTTTCTATTTTTGCCTGAGCTGGATCTTAAAGCTCCCCTGAAGAATATTTTGGCCCCTTGGCAGCGATGGGAGAGTGTCCGGGTGGGATGTGCTGGGGGGTTCTGCCTCCTCTGCCCCTTCCTTTCCCTCTCAAAGCCCCGTTTGTGGCCCCATGGCTCAGCCCAGGTGGAACTTGGCTCCCAGCTCGGGTGATTTGGCTTTCACAGGTGCTTTGTTGCTGTTAAAACAAGTCCCAGACTTCTCCCTCCCTTCCCTGCCTTCAGGTGGTTGCCTTTTATTAAGAGCTTTTTAATCTCTGATATTAACAGGAAAATAATTTCCTCACCTACCTCTCAGTTTTGTCAGCTCTGAGAGGCTTTTTAGCAGCTTTTGGAGCTGTTCGCTGGGGATAGAAATGCAAAATATGTTTATTTTTGTGTCTCTATTTAAATAGCTGCTCCCAAATGAATTAATATTGGGACGGCAGTAATTTTATTCCATCGATTCCCTCATTTGATTAATTAAATTAATTTTGTTCTGGCTACTTTGAAGCCTTTATTTTATTTCCAGGATATTGGGAAATATCCCTCACGACAGCTGGGAGAGCTGAGGGGTTTTAAACAGGTAATTGTTTCAAAAAACAGGTAATTTAAAAAAAAAAAAAACAAACAGATTTTTTCAATCATGTTTTTACCCAAAAAAAAGTGAAAATTTTGAAGCGCAGGACTTCTGTGTTCCATCATGGCTATTTTTTAAAAAAGGCATTAAATGGCCACAATGTAGGAAAAATAGGAATTAAATGGCCACATGTAGAGAAAAGTTTTGTTAATTTTATTTCTAGGTTGTGGCCACTGAGTATTTATGTCTTTTGCTGCATTTTGGCCGCTTCAATTTTGTTTCCTCTACTTTGGCCATTTAATTTTTGGTGTATTCTGACCACTGGATTTTTTATCACCCCATTGCGACCGTTTCATTTTTTTGCCACGACTCGGCCAAAAAAACAACAACAACAACAAAAACTCAATCTCCTTGTTTCATCCCACCCTGAGGTGTGGGAGGAATTCCTGGACTTCCCAGGGCTCCGAACCTCACACCCAGCGCGGTGCCAGAGCTGGGCTGGAAAAACGAGATTCCTGCAGTCCCGCAGGGCTTAGTCAGGCAGGGAACCTGGGAACACCCGGCTCGGGACCCGGTGTGACACCACGAGCTGCCTTTTCCCTCTCCAGAGGGGAAACTGCTGCCTGCAGCCTCTCCCGGGGTTTTTCCTGCTCCCCCCCAGCTGGGAGAGCTCCAGGCACAGGCAGGAGGAGGAAGAGGAGGATGCCGGTGGAAATCGCCCACCCCTGGGGTCGCTTTTCCAGGAATGTGGCAGGGACAGCAAAGGCAGAGGCTCTGGAGTCACCCTGGCCTGGGTTTGTGTTGCCATGAACACATTATAAGTTTCTCTGTGTGTCAGCCTTCTGATCATTTTCCCATGGGAGAACATCCTTTTGCTGTTCTTTTACTCTGTATAAGTTTTCTGTAAACAAAATATCTGTGTCTGTTCTTCAAGGACATTTTAGAATTCCTCGGCCTCCTCCTGAGAGTGGGGGAAGGAGCTGAAAAGACTTTATCTTTCTGATATTGTGAGCATTCGGGACATTCCCTGGACGAAACAGCAGCAGGAGCATGGAGAATGCTCTCTGCTGAGCAGATATAGAAATATATTAGAATTATGGAGTCATTTTAATAAATCATATTAGCCTTCTGATGTTATCATCAAAAGTCTTTTCTTCAATGCATGGACCACGACGATAGGTTTGGAAACCACAGGTGTTTAAAAATTAAATATTCCAGTGGTTTCCTGCCCCTCAGGAGCCGCACACAGGAGAGGGTGTCCGGCCCTGGCAACACTTTGCTGTGGATTTTTTGTCCTGGTAGAAGCTGAATGAGTTTCCTGCTGGCCTTTAAACTCTGTCTCCTGAGTGGAGGAAATAAAAATCTTTGTTAGAAAAAAAAAGTAAAAAGTAAAAAATACTTTTTTTTTTTTTTAATTAGGGAGGAAGCCGTGGTTCATCTTCCATGGGATGCTGTAAAATTGTTGCTCCCGTGAGTTTTGCTTCCTGAGCATCCCTGGGAGATCCCCCTGCACCTTTTCCACTGGCAAACCCTTTTGGGATGATCTGTGAGAGGTCTCCAGATGGAAGGGGCAGATTTGGGCTCTGCAAAGGGCTTTTCTCAGCCTCTGGCCTTGAAAAAAAATCCCTGTTCTGAGTTAATTCCATTTTGGGTTCTTGGTGTTTGGGGAACCTCTGCAAAGGGGTCNAGGGGCTGGGATGGAATTCCCAGGGAGCTGTGGCTGCCCCTGGATCCCTGGAAGTGCCCAAGGTGAGTTTGGAGCACCCTGAGACAGTGGGAGGTGTCCCTGCCATGGCAGGGGTGGCACTGGATGGGATTTCAGGTCCTTCCCACGCAAACCATTCCATGTTTTACCAGGAATTCCTTGTCCACATCTCCACCTCTCCCGGTGTCCAACTCCCTGCCCTGCCTCTTGTTCAACTTTCAGCCACATCCCCATCTCTCCAAGGAAATTCCTGCCTTTCTCACCATTCCGTGACCACATTTCTGGCCATTTCCAGCTGATCAACAGCTTTGCCCGGCGCTGGTGACCCCGAATTTTCAACACCCCCGGGTCCATGTGACACCGTGAGGGTGCAAACCCCACTTGGGGCGCTCCTGACTCAGCCAGCCCCGCATTCCTGGGAAGAGCCTGACTCACGGGAGCCCATTTGCCGGCTCAGGGCTCTAATTACGGGCTGTGCCCATCTCGGCAGCGTGGGAACGGGAGCCATTAAGCCCCTAAAAGCTCCCGATCATTCCCAATCCATTAATGTTTCCAATTAGTTAAGCCCGACGCCTCTTTCTCTCGCTCGTGTTCTCCGAGCGTGCAGCCACAGCTCCATTATGTAATGATCCCCTCGCTGCTGTAATCCCCATTCCCAACTCACACCGGGCTCTTTTTTTTTTTTTTTTTTTTTTTTTTAATTATCTTATTTCATTTATCCGCGTGTGCCTCTTCCCGGAGCCGATTAGGCAAAGGAGGAGACGGGCAAACCAAAGTTGGGCTCACATCGCCCCCGACCAGCCGGGGGGGCTGGCCCGGGCAGGACCCGGCGCCGTTCGGGGCGGTTGGGGCGGTTGCCCGGGGGTTAAAAAGCCGTTGGCAGATTTGGAGCACCCGGCTGCCCCTTCCCTGGGCTTTGACTTTCATTCCCAGTCCCTCTGTCCCTTCCTTCCACGGAAACCATCTCCACGGCAACCTCAAACCTCCGGGCTCTGCCTCGGAGCTGCTCAGCCGTCCCCAGGACCCCGGTAAGTGGCTCGGCAGGGCCGGCCCTGGTGGCCCGTGGCTACCGGGTCCGCCGGTAGGTGAGGAGGTGAGGGCTGGCGCTGGGCTGGGCAGGGAGGCGGAGGACCCAACCCCGTGTCCCCTCGTCCCCCTCGAGGCTTTGTGTGGCTTAAAAATGGGTGGCCAGAGTTGTCCCCGTGTGGGAAAAGCGCTGGAGGGGGTGGCTGGGTCAAGGTACAGGGACCTTGCCTTGGGCTGGGACATGTCCTGGGGTCCTGGCTGGTCACGTGTCCTTGGGGATGGTCTTGGACAGAGCACAGCCACTCCTGATCCCGTTTTTCCATCGTATTTGGGAGAGCAGCAGGTGGAGATGGGGACTGTGTCCCCTCTTGGAGGTGGGTTTGGAGCGCGGTGTCCCCGGGATCGCTGTGGTGTCACCACGTGGGCACATTCCCAGTGTCACGTGGAGGGGGACGAAGCACTGGCCGTGTGGAGAAGGGTCCTCTGAGCTGTGCTGGGGACTTGGGGTTTCCTGGCAAACGGGAGCAGCAGGAAACAGCTCAATCCTGGAATAAATGGGATTAAAGTTGTGGAGGTGGAAATGATGGGCAAGGATTGGGATGTTTGGGCCGGGAGCTGAACTGGTGAGTGATGGGGCTGCTGGGTCCCCGTGGGGCTGACCCTCGCTGTCCCCGTGTCCCCAGGGCAGGATGAAGCTGCTGGGGGCCGTGCTGGTGGTGCTCACCCTGCTCCTCCCTGGTGCCTGGGGCAGCGAGGCCTCCCGGACCTGCATCTTCCAGACCCTCAGCCACCCCGACCACGCGTTCTGCAGGTGAGCTCCGCGGCCTCTGTCACCTGCCCAGCCCTTTGTGCCCTTTGTGTCACCTCCTGGCACAGTCCATTCCAGTGTCCCCTTGGCCAGGGCTGTACATTTTGGCTGTTTTCCTCCTTTTCCCGGGAATCCGGGGTGTCTCTGGGCACCTGGGGTTATTCCCTGGCCTGCTGTGCAGAGGCTTTGGAAGTGACTTTGGCAGTGTCAGGGATGACAGAATTTTCCATGGAAGCCTTCAGAGGCAGGAGGCTGCTTTTCCATGGGATCCTTGAATAGTTTGGGTGGAAAGGGGCCCTAAAACCCTAAAACCCATCCAGCTCCAACCCCAACACTATCCCATGTTGATCCAACCTGGCCTTGGACACTTCCAGGGGTGGAGCAGCCACATCTCCTCTGGGAATTCCCCCCCAGCCCCTCCCCACCTTCCCAGGGAGGAATTCCTTCCCAAAATGTGCGGAAGAACATTTAAATCCCTGCTGCTCCTGGTGAGAGCGAGCAGAGCTCCCGTTGTCCCCCAGCATTCCCTGCCCTGGCGCCGCTTCCCACCCCCAGCAGGGCCAGCCCTCATTTTTCTCCCTCTCCCTGTTTTCCAGAGGGGATCTGGAAGTCATCTACCCCGAGGTGGGCGACGTGGGCTGCTCCTACATCCCCAAGTGCCACGGGTACCGCCAGAAGCTCAGCAAGCAGTGGGGCCAGCCCCGCGTCCGCTTCCCCTGGGCCAAGAAGGTGAGGCCCCCCCCGGCTTTTCCTGGGCTCAGGATGACTTTTGAGGCTTTTTTCCCACTTTTCCTCATTGATTCATTCAGATTTCCTCATTGGTTGGTTGGAGGTTGAGCTGTGGATAAATGGAATTGCCTTTTTTGGTGATATTTTTGTCCTTTTTTTTTTTTTCCCCCTACACTGTGGCCATTAAATCACCTTTTCTCACATTCAGAATTTTTTTACTAGCTGAAACCACTTCTATATTTTTATATTTATATTTTATGTTTATATTTTTATGCTTGTATTTTTAATTTTATATTTATGTGTTATATTTTTTTTTCCTTTGGCCATTTACTAAATTTTTTTTTCTACATCGCACCCATCTAACAGTTATTCCAGCTATGTTGTAGCCATTTGATAAATTATTTTCACCATATGACCACATTTCAATTTAGAATATTTGCTGCACTATAACCATTATTTCCCCTATAAATGCAGCCATTTATAATTTTCCCTACATTAACTTCTAAAACAATTAATTAAATTTTTTATATACTGTGACCATTTAGGTGGCCAGAAGGTAGCAAAGCAATTAAGTTATTTTTTTCTGCTACACGTGGCCACTTAATAATTTAATTTTTTGCTATTTGCAGTCTCCTAATGATTTAACTCTGTGTTCCATCATGGCTGTTTTTAAAAAAAGGCATTAAATGGCCACAATGTAGGAAAAATAGGAATTAAATGGCCACATGTAGAGAAAAGTTTTGTTAATTTTATTTCTAAGTTGTGGCCACT
>VXAX01002978.1:238210-258580 GCA_013399835.1 Leptocoma aspasia | reverse complement strand
GATGGAATTTGGGATCGGGGATGGAATTTGGGATTGGCGATGGAATTTGGGATCGGGGAAAGGGGCGGGGGGAACCCCGGTGCTGCTGTTCCCTCCTGTCACCACCAGGTGGCAGCATTGAACTGCCCGAGCTCCAGCGCCGCTCGGGCCGGGACAACTGGGAGGAACTGGGAGAACTGGGAGAAACTGGGAGAACTGGGATCTCCCGAGGGCTGTGCTGAGGGCGCCGCGGGCACCGGGAGGGGACAGTAAATGGGGTGACATTGGGGTATTTTGGGGGACACCCTGCGCCGTGCCCTGCTGTGATCCCAAATCTGTCCCAGGATGCGGCACCGTGTCGTAGCGTTCCCAAATCCCAGTGGAATCCTCGCTGGCACTCCAAAACCCGCCCTATCCCAATAATTTCTGTGATTCCCATCACCAGCTCCAGCCCTGGGAGCTGATAAGGGAGAAGTCAGCTCTGCTGGAGTGTGAACAATCCGTTTTTCCAGCTCTTCCCCGCCGTCTGGGAAGCCTCTTCCCCCTGTGGATCACATGGTTGGAAGGAGAACTTTTCCTTAAAGATGTCTGATTCTTCCAAAAAAATCCTCCTTCCTGGCAGAGGCTGCTGCACACAGACCCATCCCCGGCTTTCCAGGAGTTTGAAGTTTCCCAGGGATGTGGGCAGTTGTTTTTCCTTTAATTTTAGTCCTGGAAAGCAAAGCAGGGCCGGGAGAAGGGAAGGGACTCTCTGGGGATGGAACGCTGCTGCCGACGGCTGTGGGAAGGATTTTGGGGACGCGAGCCAGACCCTTCCCGGCTGTGCCGGTGGGATGCAGGCTGTGCATCCCAGAATCCACAAAAAGCAGGGAAGGGAATCCGCCCTGGCTGAGCTGGGGGGTGGCACCTGTTTATTTTGGGATGGAATTCCAGCTGTGCCTCGGGGCGGGTGGCATGTCCCCAGGGAGCCCTGGCACGGCCGGCGGCTCCCGCTGGCATCGGGAACGGCTCCGCTGATGGATTTGGCACCGTTTCCTTCCAAGACATCTCGGCACATCTTGCGCTGAGGCGGCATCTGAGGACACGGGGTCCCGCTGCTCCCCGGGGTTTGGGGTTGGTTTCTCCTCTGGCCTTCCCCAAAAATGCCTCCCCAGCTCCACACAGCTGGGAATGATCCAGCTGTGGTGTCCAAACCAGGAATTCATTTTGGGAAGAGGCTGGGTGGCCTTAAACCCCTTGTAGAGAACTGGCTCTCCTCATGTTTTGTTTTTTTTTTTTAATAGGAATATACAATTTTCTTACTCCTGAACCTCTAAGGATGCTTTGGGATAATATTTTTCCCTCCCAAGCTCACCCTAAATTGAGTGGGAGCAAGAGCTGAGGCATGAGAGATGTTTTTATGCTTTATGGGGATATTTCTAAACTCAGGAAATTTGATTATTCCTAATTTATTCCCAAATGAGAGTGGGAAAATTTGGCAAAGCGAGGAGATCTCCATCTCCCTGTGGTGCTCCAGTGGGATGCTCTGGCTCAGTTATCTTGGATGGGGTGGGGAGGGCTGGCTGAAGGGCTGGAGATGCTTTTCCCATCCAAATCTGTGGCAGAAAATCTCGGGGTTTGAAGATGCAAACTTGTGTAGGAAGTGTCGGCTCTCTGTGGAACACTTTGTCTCTTCAAGAAAAACAACCACCAAAAAAGCCAAATGTGGAGTGTTTGTTTTTCTCTCTAGAAATATTTATCAGTTTTCCGAAGCGGGGGGAGAATGGGAGGTTTCCCATTCTCGTCCCAGATAGTTGGGATGGGTTTGGGGTCACCTTTGTGCCCAAGGTCTGTCCCTGCAGCTCCTCGTGAAGGGAACATCGATGGTTTGGGGTGGAGGAGCTGAAAGTGGGGTGGCATCTTGCAAAGCTGAGCTCTGGTGGCAGCAAAATCTGGCCTGGGGGACTTTATTGCATCATTTCAGGGTGGATTTGAATATTTTGTCACATTTAAACACTGAGCTGTCGAACCCAGCTTTATCAAACATCAATTTACTGCCCAAAAAACTCATTTTGGGGGCAGTTTTTAGTGCTATGAGGGCACCTGTTGTGTGTGAGGGCATCTCAGTGAGCAATAGGCTCAGGGAAAGCAGCCAGGGATGCACTGGCAGGGACAGGAGAGCGGTTCTGGATGGCTTGGATACCCTGGAACACCTTTAACTGCTCTGTCCTGGTGGGCAGAGATCTGGGAATATCCCTCAGGAGGTCAGCCCTGGGATGTTCAGGGTGTTCAGTCCATGGGAGGTCAGCCCTGGGATGTTCAGGATGTTCAATCCATGGGAGATCAGTCCTGGGGGATGTTCAGGATGCTGAATCCATGGGAGATGTGGTCCTAGGATGTTTGGGATGTTCAACCCATGGGAGGTCAGCTCTGGGATGTTCAATCCATGGCAGATCGGTCCTGGGATGTTCAGGATGTTCGATCCATGGGGAATGCAGCTCTGGGATGTTTGGGGTGCTCCATCCACGGGAGATCAGCTCTGGGATGTTTGGGATGTTCAATCCATGGGACATCAGCTCTGGGATGTTCAGGATGCTGAATCCATGGGAGATGTGGTCCTAGGATGTTTGGGATGTTCAACCCATGGGAGGTCAGCTCTGGGATGTTCAATCCATGGCAGATCAGTCCTGGGATGTTTGGGATGTTCAATCCATGGGAGATCAGCCCTGGGATGTTTGGGATGTTCAATCCATGGGAGATCAGCCCTGGGATGTTTGGGATGTTCAATCCATGGGACATCAGCTCTGGGATGTTCTGGATGTTCTGGATGTTCAATCCATGGGACATCAGCTCTGGGATGTTCAGGATGCTGAATCCATGGGAGATCAGCCCTGGAATGCTCAGCCCTCACTGGAAAACTCTCCTGAGCACATCCCAATCCCCCTTTGGGTCCCACTGCAAAGACTTGACCCCAAAATCCCAAACATCCAAGTACCCAGAGCACCTTCCGAAAATGCCCAGCTGAGGAGCTGCTGGAGGCCCTTTCCCAGGCCAGGGAAGCAGGAGAACATCTGGAATGACGGGAAACGCATCCTCCTTGTCCTGCCTCGATATTGCTTCGCTCAAGCAAAAATAAATTGGAAAAGAAAATTGGCCCTTGCACCAATTTGGGGCAGTTTCTCGATTGTGCAGCGAAGCAAAGCCCCCGACGGTGATGGATCGCTGCATTAACCCAAACCCGCGTCCCCTGATTCCCTTTTATTACCACTCGTGGTGGCAGACAGAAAAACAGATTACGCTGGAGATCAAATCGATAGGAACTTTATTTACTGGCCTTTTAAAAACATATTTCTGGGCTTTATAAAAACATACGGCAGATGCCAGGGATGGGCCTTGTCTCCTTGTTAAAAAGCAATTTACCTGTGCTGGAGCTGCTACCTTTTACCTGCTCCTCCAGATTTGTTTTCATCCCAAGGTTTGACAACTTCCTTAGAGGCTTCTCTGGGCTGTGCCATCACTCTTTTAGGATACAGGAAGGAACTGGATTTTTTTTCGCGACAAAATCTAGAAATAAAGTGTTTTTCTCAGGGTTTCTGCCCCAAACTTAGCTTTTTAAAACTTGTTTTGCAAGCAGCCAGTTTGCACATCCCTGAGCCTTTCCTGCTGCTCCACAGCTCTCTGGGATAAAGGCATTTCCAAGCTGGAATGAGCTGGGGCTGGGAAGGCAGCTGGAAAAGCCCCCCCAGCTGTGTGACCCATGGGGTGAGACCCTCAGCAGTGGCTTTGAGCTTCACCCAGCAGCTTTTGGTGCCTAAACCTGCGACCAGCTCCCAGGGCTGCTGCTGTGGGGCTGGAGAGGTCCTGGAAATTGGAGCCCAGGGAGGGAAGAGCAGGAGAAGGAGCTTCTCCCAAGAATCCACAGAAAGTCCAGTCTGGTTCTTTTCCCTGATTCTCCCCCTTTTGTGAAGCACTTGGTGGCCTGGCTGGGGACAGGCCTGGCTTGGGACAGGCCTGATTTATGAAGTTTTGTGTTCTGGGTGCTGATTTCCCATTATTTGGGCAACCATTTGAGTGAGGAAATGCATTAGCTTTAACAAAGGCAAGGGCAGCTTTGTTCCATCTCCTCCCGGGACGTGCTGCAGGGGTGGCAGGAGGGGACGTGCAGCTGGCTGGGGAGGGAGGGACCTTTTAGTGGCACTCAGGTTCCATCCACGCCTTGCTGGAGAAGATGGTTAGAAGCAGAAGATTTCTGACAGTTTGTGTATCCCTGCTGGCTCATGGAGCCGTCTGGAGCTGAGGAGCCACCAGCGTGGTTTTCTCCCTCTCTCAATCCTGTCTGGGCTCCTCACAAACAATGGGCCAACATTCCTCCCCGCTGCTGGCAGCCCGAGATTCCCGGGATTAGCCCAAGCCCCTGGTGATGGACCCCTCCCTCTGGCCCTGCTGGGCTGGGTTCCCATGCCCTGGGATCGCTCCGTGGCATTCCAGCATCCTGGACTTCAGAGGGGGAATGGGGTGAGGGATCTGAGCTTCCAGAGGGCCTCTTTGAGGCCTTTGGAGTGGGGTAGCAAAGCCAAGATAAATGTGTGTGCTGAGGGCTCTGCATGCTTCCTCAGCCCTGTCCTCTGCTGACGCCCTGCCACCGCTTCCATGGAGGATTTACTCGGGATGTGACCCCTCCGAGCCAAGCACTGCTCAAATTCCCATCCTTTTGGGGAGCAGGAAGGTTTTCCCCTCGATGGGAACGTCTGGAGTGGTTTAACAACACCACAGGGGGTGTTCTCCCCCACCGGGCCCTCGCCCCACCGGAGGGGACCGGCGGGCAGCTGGTGCCACACGCCAGGAGAGCCTCATTCCATGAGCAATCCTGGCAGGAATGTCACTTCACATCCGTCTCCTGACCTCCCCATCGGCTGGACCTTTAACCACCCTGGACAAACATCGTTCCCCTGAAGGCAGGAGGCCGGGAAGCTCCTCCAGGTCATCCCCGTGCCTCGGCATCTCCCGCTCGCTCCTCGTTCTCCGCAGCAAAAAATGTTTGAAGCCGCCACCGATTTTTCCCTTTGATCCCTGTAAACACTATACAGTAATCAAAGTTTAAGCTGCTTTGGGTGAAATAATTGCTTAACAATCATATAAGACAAAGTGATTCAACAAATGACAATTAGGACTTGTGATCTACAGAACAGATGCATTCAGTGTAGCATATTATAATGTGCTAATAGGAGATTGACAGCACAATAATAGGAGAGAACAGCCACTCAGCCTATAATTCCCAACCAAATGTGAGGCTGTCCACAGAGCTCAAATCCGAACAGGCTGTAAAATTAGAGGTAAGAAGGCACAAGTTTCACAAAGACTCATTAGCAGGTTGGCTGTGAATTTCCAAGGAAGGGGGGAAAATTCCTGCTGGAGGATTTACTCGCGAAGGGAAGGAAGGGGAGGGGGGGGACCTCAACCTCCGCACGTCTTTACGCTGGGAATGAGTAACCTCTCTCACACTGGGCTCCAACAGGCTGGAGCCGCCGCTGTTCCCGGATGCCAGCCAGGTTTTGGAGCAGAGGGTGGCTCCCGTGCCGTGGCAGCAGCCGCATCCCGCTGCCAGGGGACGGGAAGCATCGCTCGGTGTCGCCGTTCCGCGGGGGACGCGCCGAGCCGACAACGGTGTGAAGGACCAAATGAAATTAAGACTGAAATGAGCACGGAGCTCCACCGGGCATTCCCGACGGGAATTGGGCACTTCCCAAGCCTTAAATGATACTGATGGGTGACAGGGCCACCCTTTAGCCCTGTCCGTGGGAATTAAGGCTTGTGCTTTCTCTTCTCTTTGGGGACATCAGGGGACGGGGACGTGTGCGGGAGTGGAGCTGTCAATCTCCACAAGGCTGGCATGTGCAGAGGCAGGAGCTGGGATCCATCCCTGAACCCCTCCACACGCTGGGATAACGTTCTCTGTGCGCTGCTCTCTCCTCTCTCCTTCCCCAGCAGCTTTGGAGGCAGAGAGATCAAAGGAACTTAAATTTCCAGCTCTGGTGACAAAACAGATTTCAGCTCCTCTCGTCCTTCCCGTGCCCCACGCACGTGTTCCACCAATGTGGAGTTTGGCCATATTTTATTATTAAATAAACGTGCCAGAAAATGCACTTTTTGTGCATGGGGGAGGATGAGAAGGTTTGGTAATTAAAACTTCCATCCATCAACGCTTCGCTCCCAAAGATAATTGTGTGGCTCCCGCAGATGTATGTTTTGTATGGAATTAACCAGTGGAAATTGGTGCTGGTGTGTCTGAGGGGATGGGATGTGCCAGGCTCTGTCCAGGATTCCAGTGGAATATCCTGGGGAAGGTGTGCTCGTGCTCTGGTTGGGAATTTGCTGGAAATTTGTTGGGAATTTTGCTTTTTTGTCTCAGTTTATTGCACGGACAAGTGCTTTATATCCACTGTATTTTCACCTGCCAATCCCAAAGCTGCAGGGATGCACCTGCCAGGTGGGTCTGGCATAAAAATTAATATTAATGAAATGAAACTAATAAAATTAATTTTATTAATTGCAGAGCCAAACTGAGTTGCAGAAATGGGTGAATCTGTTGAAAACAACCCGATTTTCCTTTCCCCTTGCCCCATCTTTGGATTTTCCTGGCCTGTGATGTGCCAGTGTGGGTGTCGGGCACTTGGAATTTCACAGACTTTAGCCAAGGTGACACTGGAGGAGAAGCTGCAAAGATCCCTCCCCTCATCCCAACTCCACGATTTATTTTTGAGGAGACCCTTAGGAAGCGCTGCCCCCACAGAGCCTGGAGCCAGAGCCCATCTGAGCCTCCGTGGGGTGACCGATGGCAGATCAATGAGCCCCGAGGGGACCTGTCACCCTCGTGGTGTCTCCTGACATGCCCCGCACCCGCCTGGGCTTTTTCAGAAGGAATTAATGGCATTTTGGGTGGACATGAGGGTTTATAGCAGCAGGCAGGTTCCTCCCGATGCTCCTGGTGCTTGAAAATGGAATTTGTGGGGTTTGGAATTGTGTTTAATTATGGGGGAGCTGGGCATGGCTCCCCTTCATCTTCCTCATCTTCCTCATCCTCCTGGCATCCTCCTCGCCTCCCCAGCAGCCTCCCCAGCTCCTCCTGATTCCGTGGAGCTTCCCTGCTCCACAGCTCTGGCCTTGGACATTTTTTTGGGCTGGGAAAGGCTCCAGGACCTCTGGAATACTGGGCTGGGTGTATTGGGGGGGGTCTTTGCTCCGTCACTCTCCCCACTCCAGGCAGGTGTTGCTCTCCCTGATTTTCAGAGGGCTCTGGGAGCAGCCAGGCTCTCCTGGGCTCCTCTGGGATGTGACGAGCTGCTGGATACACGGATGAAAAATCTGGGAACTGGGAATTGCCGGGTGCTGGGTGGAGGGCAGCGAGGTGTGGGAGAGGTGTTTGCCTGGCAAACACAGCGTGACCTTGCTGCCACCCTCCCTCCCGTGGGATTATCCCAGCATCTCCCAGCCCGGCTCTGGCACCCGGGGTGCCTCGAGCCTGCTCTGAGCCCGAGTTTTGGCAGCGGGTGCCCTTCAGCAGCCCTTGCCAGGCCCCCTCCTGGCAGGGAATCCTGCTCTGTCCTGCTTTGCCGCTCCAGCTGCACTTCCCAAACATCACCTCCCACTCCAGGGAGCATCCCGGGGAGCTCAGCCTCACCCCTGGGCTGGGAGCATCATTCCCGGGAGCCTTCCCTCCTCCCCTGCAGCATCTTCCCTGGTGCCTCCCCGCCAGCACAGGAGCCTTTTTTCCATGNGGGGATGGGGATGGGGGGGGAAAGGCGGCTCCCAGCGTTGCCTCCCAGCCCGGGGGGCTGCGGGAGCCCCCACGCAGGGGAACTCGCGGGGCTGTTTATGTAAGATGCTCATGCTCTGCTGAGCTGCAGCGAGAGCTGTTGTCGATTCCCAGGAAAACCCACGGCTGCCCACGTAGGATCTCCCGAGCAGGGTTGTGTAACGGGGAGCCAGGCAGCCGGGGGGGTCGGGAGATCCTGCCTGGGGAGGGGGGAAAGCAGGGATGGATGGCTGCGTTTCAAGGAGTGGGAAAAGTCCGTGGTGCTGGGGGAAATCCGGCTGCTGGGATGTGCTGTGGGTGCCTCGCCAGGAGGTTTTGGGGTGCTCTGGGCTGGTCTCACCTCTCAGCACCGATTTGGGATTAATTGAGTCACTGGGTGACTTCCCAGCATCCCTGTTTCCTTTGGATCTTGGGAGGAAAGGGAGTTTTGTGATGAGATTCAGTGTTTGACTGGAAGAAAACATCAGTGGTGGCTTGGTGGAGGAGGTGGCCTGATCCTGAGAGCTCCTGGAGCTCGTGGGATCGTCCCAAGGGGAGGTTCAGGTCGGGCATCAGCAGGAATTTCCTTATGGGAAGGGTTGTTAAACCTTGGACGTGGCACTCAGCGCTCTGGGCTGGTGACAAAGTGGGGATGGGGCACAGCGTGGGCTCGGTGATCCTGGAGCTCTTTTCCAACCTGAATGATCCAAGGATTTGGGAAAAAGGCCTGGATTTCCCACTGGCCCCAGTGGATCTGCACCGCCAGCCTCAATATGTGAGGGAGGGGCCACATCCACGGCTCCAAACCAGCCCTGCACCCCGCCAAAATCACCATTTCAACGCTTTTTTTCCCAAAATACCAAAAATCCAGGAATGCTGGTGGCTTGTGCTGCTCCAGCCCGCGGGGAGAGGAGCCCTCTCGAGGTGCTGGGATGGGAGCTGTGTGCAGCGTTACATTTTTATCCCTCTTTATTCATGCAGCACCGAGGCGCGGGGCGAGGCGCCCTGCTCGGGAGCGCTGCTCTCCATGAGAATGCTCCTTCATTTACATCCTCCCTCCTTCCCCACAACTGAACTTACCCGGGTTATTTTTATTCCTCATGTGTATTTTTTTATTTTTTTAAAGGTTGGGGGAAGGGGAGGAGAAAAGAAAAAAAAAAAAAACCAAACCAAAAAACCCAAGCATCACCACCCGTCTAAATTCACCTTATTTTTACTTCTATTAAAATTTCCCCTCCAGAATTTTGATAAGGCAGAAAAAATATGAGGCACACGAGCGAGCTTCACCTGAGGGGAGAGCCGAGGCCCGGGGATGAGGGGGAGGAATGTGTTTTGGGGCAAAGAGTAAGTTTAGAACTATTTTTCTCTTAACTGGAGCACTTAGCTGCACTGCAAGCCATTCATCTTGTGCTTTAATAACTCATTCTCCCTGCGAGATGGGATATCACAGCCCTGGATATTGCTTTTCTTGGGATCCAGGATCAAAGATGAATCTGCTTCCTCTAATAAAATACATTTTCATTGGAATTGAAATAATTTTCCGCACCCTGATTGTGCCCTTTATTTTGGGTGATGAGCCCTTCTTTGCCCCAGATCCCCCTTGCTGGCCTGGTATTTATTTATTTCCCTTCCCAAACGATGGAAATACAAATTCCCTCATTTTCCCCCATCCCGGGGGAGCTCCAAGTGCTGCCATTTGCCTCGGGCTGTCTCTAATCAATTGATAAATCAGATATTTATGATTTATAGAGGATATTTTACATCCTGGGGTCTCCCCTGCCATGGGAGCTGATGCATTTTTGGGGTGCCGCGGGCTTTGTGACCATTTTATCCTTTCCCTGCCACTTTTTTTATCAACGATTCATCCCCCGGAGCAAACATTTCCCTGTGCAGCAGCTTGTGCTTGTCCCCCGGGGGTGTGACGAGTTTGCAGGGCCTCGAGACCGGGCCGGGAAGGAGGCTGGGAGCGCTCGGAATCCTGGAAGGTTTTTTCTGGGAGCAGAGGGAGCTCTCGGCTCGCGACTCCGCCGCTTCCCGGCGCCGCCTCGCCTGCGTTAAAATCCTGAAACAAAACTTCTCCCTTTCATGTTCCCCTCGGCCCGACTGTCTCTTAACTACGCATTTGATCTCGGCATCTCCGCGAGAAGGTTCAGAGCCTGATCAGGAATTAATGGGAAGCAGGAATTAAGCAGCGGATCAAAGCGGCCGCGTCGCGGGCGGCGTTTGGGGAGCCGAGCGCGGCGGTGGCCGTGGGGGGGACGCGTTGTGGTGGCACCAGGGGACACAGGGGACACCGCCAGGTGACTGCCGGTGCTCTCACTCCAGCACAGCCCGGGGTGAAGCCACCCCTGTGCCCGATGCCAGGGATTGTCACCTCCATGCCGGGGCTGTGGCCGGGGCCCCAGGGGCTCGTGGCTCTGTCTCCAGAGGTTTTCCAGGGTTTGGGGATGCTGGGGGCAGCCGCGCTTCCCGCAGCGCCGGAGCCCACGGACGTGCGGCGGGAATTCCCTCGCTAAACAAATATTTGGTGAGTGGGAAGAGGAGGGGAGGCAGCAGCGCTGCTGAGGCCCCGAAATGCTGGGGCCCTCAAAATGCCGAGCCCCCCAAAATGCAGAGTCCCCTAAAATGCTGGGCCCCCCAAAATGCTGCACTCCCCCAAAATGCTGGGCCCCCCAAAATGCTGGGCCCCCCAAAATGCTGCACTCCCCCAAAATGCAAAATGCTGAGTCCCCCAAAATGCTGAGCACCCCAAAACGCTGCAGACCCCCAAGATGCTGAAGCCCCCAAAAGCTGAGTCCCCTGTGCTGCTAAGCCCTCCAAAATGCTGCAGCCCCCCCCAAAATTCTGCAGTCCCCTAAGACACTGCTGCCCTGCAAAATGCTGCATCCCCAAAAAATGCTGCAGGCCCACATGATGCTGCAGCCCCCCAAGATGCTCAGCCCCCCTGTCCTGCTGAGTCTCCCCAAAATGCTGTAGCCCCTTGAGATGCCACAGCCCCTCAAAATTCTGCAGCCCACCAAGATGCTGAGCCCCCCCATCCTGCTGAGCCCTCCAAAATTCTGCAGACCCCAAAACGCTGCAGCTCCTTGAGGTGCTTCAGCCCCCAAAATGCTGCGACCCCTTAGGATGCTGCAGCCCCCCAAAATTCTGCACTCCCAAAAATTCTGCACTGCCTGAGATGCTGCCCAGCCCTTTCCCCATCACTCAGAGCCCAGAGGGAGGACAATGACAGAGCCAGGATGACCCTGGGGTGGGAGCAGCATCTTGCACCCACCGGAATTGCAAAATCAGAGTTTTTCTCCACTAAAATGGTGAAATTCCTGCCTGGACTCGGCTGTTTTGGGAGGATAATCCTGGATGGGAGTGGGGGGGCACATGCTGGGCCTGGGGGTCAGTTGCTGCTCGAGACTTTGCCCTGGTTTGTTGGGCAGCCGCTGGAGCTGGTCCTGTCCTCGCTGCTCCCGGGATTCTCCCTCCTCACGGATGGGCAGGTCACACACAGCCTAGGGGTTTGCCAGATTTCTTCCAGCTGGAGTGAAAAGCCTGGGAATTTGGGTGGAGAGCTGGCCACGAGCGAGGTCAGGGCTCCTGGTGACTGGGGAGAGGAGCAGTTTTTTTGGCTGCTGGGCTGTGGTCAAAGTTCGGCCTTTCCCGGGATATCCATGAGATGAGCTGGTCCAGGAGAGGCTGCTGGCAGAGAGGGAGACCTGGGAGCTGCAGTCTGGCACCTTTCCCATTGGAAAGTAAAGGAATGTTTGGAAAACAGGACTTTTGTTACCTTTTGGTCTTCTCTTGTCGGAATGTCACTGCGGGGGCAGAGGAGAGATGTGCAAAGCCACTCTGGCCCCTGCAGTGACTTCAGCCTTCACACATGTGGTTTTCCCAGCAAAACCCAGTATTTGGGATAGGGATACCTGCAGGTGAATGGGGGGGATCCCTGTGGGGTCCCTACCTGAGCGGTGCCACCCATATCCCACCCAGGCACCCGGAGTTTAAACCCTAACAGACGCCGTCTTTCCAGGAAAATCCTTTATAAACCATTTAATCACCTGCATCAAGGCTAGGAATTGCACTCCAAGGGCTGCTTTTCCCAAGGACTTGAGGCTACAAGGCAGAGCTGTGGCCAAGGAAAGCTGTGCCTCTCCTTTGCACACCTCAACACACAAAAAAACCTCCTCCATGAGGGCGAGCGTGCAATTAAAACCCCACTACCCACACACACAAACCCATGGCAACCTCCAAACAGTGAATTAAACGAGGATGAAAGGCAAATGCCAGCTCTGGCAAAACCCTAGGAAAGGATCCATCAGCTCTCTGCAGCGTCCTGGGATTTTCAAACCACGCCAATGGAATTTGGCCGCTTCATTTCATTCGCTGTCAATCAGCGTCGCTGCTACTGATGCTTCCTCCTCTGTTGAGATCCCCCATTTCTTTTGGCGATGCCCAGAGCGCAGTTGTATCCCAGCCAGGCATCCCTCATCAGCAAGCGATTAAATCATCGGAAAAAAAACCAGGAGAGACGTCTCTTCTCAGACATAATAGTAAAAAGGGGGCGGCAGGGATGGGGAGGGGGCCGCCGGCTCCGGGTCTATTTCTGCTCTGATGTGTCCTGGCGCCGCCGGAGCCTTCCCCGGGTGCCGAGCTGCGCCGGCGATCACCGGCTGCAGGAGGCAAAGCGGGATGTGCCGGGAAGGCTCCTGCACCGAGCCGGGTTTTCCCGGCGTCCCGAAGTCCCTGGTGCCGGGGGTTGGCTCTGTTTTGGGGCCGGGTCCTGCCGCAGCCGTGCCGGGTTCCCGCGGGCACCATCGCTGCGTGGAGGGATTGGGGTGTTGGGGAATGTGGGCATCACACCAGGGCCTGAGCATTCTGACATCCAAGGGTCCTGATCCCTGAACATCCTGATACCTGAGGATCCTGATCCCTGAACACCCGGATATCTGAGGATGCTGATTCCTGAGCACCTTGATCCCTGAGCATCCTGATCCCTGAGCATCCTGATCCTTGGGCATCCCAATCCCTGAACATCCTGATCCCTGAACATGCCGACCCCTGAGCACCTTGGTCCCTGAGCATCCTGATTCCTGAGCATCCTGACCCCTGAGCATCCTGATCCTTGGGCATCCCAACCCCTGAACATCCTGATCCCTGAACATGCTGACATCTGAGGGTCCTGATCTCTGAGCACCTTGATCCCTGNGAACATCCTGATCCCTGAACATGCTGATCCCTGAACATCCGGATATCTGAGGATGCTGACCCCTAAGCACCTTGATCCCTGAGCACCTTGATCCCTGAGCATCCTGATTCCTGAGCATCCTGATCCTTGGGCATCCCGATCCTTGGGCATCCCAACCCCTGAACATCCTGATCCCTGAACATGCTGATCCCTGAACATCCGGATATCTGAGGATGCTGACCCCTAAGCACCTTGATCCCTGAGCACCTTGATCCCTGAGCATCCTGATTCCTGAGCATCCTGATCCTTGGGCATCCCGATCCTTGGGCATCCCAACCCCTGAACATCCTGATCCCTGAGCATCCTGACCCCTGAGCATCCTGATCCCTGAGCATCCTGATCCCTGAGCATCCTGACCCCTGAGCATCCTGATCCTTGGGCATCCCAACCCCTGAACATCCTGATCCCTGAACATGCTGATCCCTGAACATCCGGATATCTGAGGATGCTGACCCCTAAGCACCTTGATCCCTGAGCACCTTGATCCCTGAGCATCCTGATTCCTGAGCATCCTGATCCTTGAGCATCCCGATCCTTGGGCATCCCAACCCCTGAACATCCTGATCCCTGAGCATCCTGACCCCTGAGCATCCTGATCCCTGAGCATCCTGATCCCTGAGCATCCTGACCCCTGAGCATCCTGATCCTTGGGCATCCCAACCCCTGAACATCCTGATCCCTGAACATGCTGACATCTGAGGGTCCTGATCTCTGAGCACCTTGATCCCTGAACATCCTGATCCCTGAACATCCCACCCCCTGAGCATCCCAGACCCTGAACATCACGGCCTCCGAATATCCTCACCCCTGAGCATCCCAGTCCCTGAGCATTCCAACATCCAAGGATCCTGTCCTCTGAGCATCCCAGCCTTTGGGAATCCTGGTCCCTGAGCATTGTGACCTTTGAGCATTCCAGTCCCGGAGCCTCCAAGAACCGTGACCCCTGAGCATCCTGGTCTCCAAGCATCCAATCCTCTGAGCATCCTGATCTCTAAGCATCCTGACCCCTGATCATCCCGACCCCCAATCATCCCAGCCTCCAATCATCTCAGCCTCTGAGCATCCCAACCTCTGATCGTCCCGACCTCTGAGCATCCTGGCTCCCAAACATTCCATCCTCCGAGTCCCCCAGCTGCTGAACATCCTGCCCCTGGAGCATCCTGCCTCCAAGCATCCCTGGCCCCATGCCTTCCCCGGGGGCAGCTTCCTCCCAGCCTCTAAAATCGAGTGCTTTAATAACAGGCTGTAAAAGGACCATGGAGAGAGGGGAGAAATAATTGTGTGATCCAGGGTTATCGGTTCACCAAGTGTTTCCTGCCCTGGATTTGGCCATTCCCAGGATAAAACTGAGCGATGAGGGCTGCCTTAATGAAAATGCCTGTGCCTAGGAAACACCGGTGTGACCATTCCAACCCTGTTGTGTCTGAGTGTTCATGAACCCCTTTTTCCTGCAGGAATTTGCAGCAGCAGCATGACCCTGGCTTTGTGTGTGTCAGTCCTGGGCTGTTGGAAAGTTGCTTTTATTGATTTTATGGTTGTTTTTATTTATTTTGAAGGATTTTATGTTTAAACACAAAGACTTAGGAAATCCCACTCTGCTCATCACATCCCTGGGGCAGCTCCAGCCACTGCCACCACACCTGGCTCTCTCCTGAGTGGCAAAGTGGCAAAGTTGGGCTCAGATCCCTGCTTTTCCCACACAAAACAAAACCTCTCGAGGTGGGAATCCAAAACTTGCCATCCCAAAGGATCATCCACGAGTGGCTGCACATCCAGGCTGGGGAGTGATGGCTCTGGGGGGTTGTTTGTTTGGGAAATAGGATCAGAAATAAGCCATGGAGTTGTGGTGTGGCCGCCGAGCAGGGCAGTGCAGGGCTGGGCCAGCCCCTGCTTTTCCATTCCAGAAATGTCACTGAGTCACGAATGACTCAGAATTATATTGGGAGACATTTCCAACCCCGTGCATGACTCGGAGACGTCTTCCAGGGATATTAGACCTGTTTGTAAAGTCCAGGCCTTGCCCTGGCACTGTCCCTCCCTCCCTGGCTGCTTTGTGTCCCCCCCTCGGTGAAGGTGACAGCCCAGCGTGTGGTGGCAGCCAGGATGTGGCTGAGGGTGCTCCTCCATGTCCCACGGGATCGGGGGGACATGCCAAGGGATCAGGGGGATGCATTAACGCTCCCCATCAGGTGACAGGTGTCTATTAAAGTGACTCCCATCACCGCTGCCTCCAGCCTGCCCTTGACCCGGGGCTGGCCCAGCAGACAGCTCCGTGTCACACGTGACCTCCGTGGGTGACCTCAGCGCCGAGGTGGCCGCGGCTCCCGAGATTTTGGCTGCCAGAGGGGGGAATCTGTGTCTGAGCATCATCTGGGTTCACTCTGCCGCCCTTCCCTCCCCTTCCCACACAGGGAAATTTCCTTCCACTCCTGGATGACGGGAAAGGGACGGGTCCATGAGTGTCCCCCCCTCACAGACGCGGTGACACCCAGGGGCAGTGCTCCCCTCGGAGATTCCTCAGCACCTCCTCTTCCCGCAGCTCACCCAGCTTCCAGAGCCAACTAATTAAGCAGGATTGGTAGGAATGAGATGAGGGAGGCGTTTGATCCAGTCAGACCAGTTCAGGGCTCTGGGGTGACCGGTGTGGGTCGGTGCCAGCGCCATTCCCGGTGCGATGCCGCTAGCCAGGCTCGGGGAGCTGCACGCTTCCCTCCTCGCTGGAAATACTTTCTCACCAAATAGCATTAAATATTCCTGAGCTGTGAACATCTTGGACTGATTTTATTTTCCATAAATAAACTTGTTGGGAGATATTTGGAGATGGGCCTAAGCTGCAGAGCTTGGACTGGCTCCCAAATCTCGCTGCTGTTTGGGCTCGAGGGGTTGGTTCAGGATTGTTTCGAGCTTTATTTTGGTTTCAAGGAGTTGGGATTAAAGAGGTGCCCTCAAACAGGACCCTCTCAGTGCTTTCCCAAAATCCCTGATCCCCTCAAACGCTGTTGATGGTGGGAGAGGGGGATCACAGGTGTCCCCTCACCTCCAGACATGGGTTATATCAATAGGGGGTGGCCATTTTGGAAGTGGCATTTCCAGTGGGATCAGCTGGATTCTTCCCGAGGTACCAAATCCCAGTTTACTGGACTGGGACCGTGGATGCCCCATGTTTTAGGCACTCTGGGGTTTTGGGGCACAAATCTTTCCTTGTCACACAGACAAGGTGCCCCTTGCCCAGCTGGAGAGGCCTCCAGCCTATCCCAGCTTCTTGCTGGGAATTTGTTGCTTTCCAGATTGGACAAAGAAAAGCAGAAAAAGAGAGATTAAAAAAAAGAAAAAAAAAAAAACAAAAACACAACAAACCAACAAACAACCAAACAATGATGTTTGTTTATTTTCCAATGGGGAAATGAAGTGGGAGAGCTGCAAGGACGTGTTTGCAAACCTGCTCCTTTCACAGCTCATCCAGAGGAGGCCGGGTCCGGATCCGTGGGGCAGGGAGGTTTCATTCCCGTCCTTTCCCAGCAGCGCCGAGTGCTTCCCGCCCGTCCCTGTGCCTGATTAACAGTGACAAGGACAGGATTGCTCTTTTGGTGAGCGCACATGCTCCCCAAACCCCCGGCCATCCCTCAGCCTCGCCTTCCCTTCTTCTCCCTCAGTCCCCAGGTTTATTCCAGGGGAAGAGGAGTCTAATCCACCTTGCAAACTCTGTCACATCCTCATTAATTTGGCCATGTCTCCCTTGGTCGCCTTAGGGAAGCATCACATTCTTAACGAGGCTCCGGGGGGGCAACGGCTTCATTTTGACAGCTGAGGTGGGAAAGGTGCAGCGTCAGGGTTTGCGGCGCTGCCGGGGCCGCTCCGGCTGCTCCGCACCGGGAATTTCCCCCCGGCATGAGCCCGCTGCTCCCGAATTTCCTGCGGGATTCAAGCTGAGATGGTCACAGACCCAGAGCCAAGGGGTGCTGCTGGTTTTCCACAATTCCATGGCATTGTCACTGCCATCCCAGTGTGAGGCACTTCCAAACCTTTCGGAGAACCCCAGGATTTGGCGCCATGGCTCAGGACCAGCTGCCCTGGCTAATTCTGGCCAATTCTGGTTTTTCCCCGCCATTATTCCCAAATTCGAACATTTTGTAGTGAAATCTCATGGCATGGTCTTATTTCCAAAGAATATTTTTAATATATTCCAAATAATCTTACATAAATTACATATATTCCAAATTAATTTTTGTATATATTATGTATATTCCAAATATATTATATAATATGTCTTTTCCCAATGTATTATATATAATATTTATATTCCCAATATATTATATATATAACACAGCTTTCCTACGCATTTATTTTATATTCCATATATTTAATGCTGTATCTGGCCCTGCATCCCTGAGTGTTTTTGTGCTCAGGGCAAGGATCCGTGGCTTTTCTGTGTAAGGCCAGCAGCTGATCCGTAGGGATCTTGCTCCATCCTGGGAGCTCTTCTAACCCATTCTAATGCAAATGTGCATTAGCTGATAATCGGAATGTTGAGTGGATTATTTCACCTCCAGACAAGCTGCTGCAAGGCACATTTCTATTTTTTCCCCCCTTTTAATATATTAAACCAAAAGAAAAAACAAAAATCCAAACCAATCTGCCCTGCAACAAAGAAACCCACTTTGGGATTAGGATGGATCCCCAGGGATCTGGGCAGGAAGCAGGATCTCTCTTTTTCCCTCTCGAGGCCATAAATAAATGAAGACCCACGACCTGGTGACACCCTCTAACAGCTTTATGGCGTGTGCACCATAATTGCACCAGCAAACATTTGTGTTGTAATTAAAGCCAGGAGCCACCAAACCATGAGAAATCAATTAAAAGGAATCCTGGCTGTGGGAGCAGCATCCCAGCCCTCCTGCCTGTCCTGCTAAGATGCTGCTTCGTCCTTTCTCTCTCCCCCCCAAAAAAATCGCATAGAAGGGGTTGATTGCCCTAAATGGGTTTTTTTTTCCTCCCAATCTCCTGGATGCTGGAGCATCCCTGCCCTGTGGTGTCCCAGCCTCGCTGCTGGTGTTGATTTTGGTGGATTCGGGGAGTGGAGGGGTTGCCCTGGGTGTGTCCCAATGTCCACATGGGATGTGGGGTTTTCCTGGGAGCAGCCACGGGTTGGGTGGTTGGTTAAAGGTGTTGGACTCAGCTCCTACCAGGAGAAAATGGAAATGTGCAGGAAACGGGTATTTTTTCCAGCAGGGTTTGAACTTTGGGGTATAAACAGGGAAGGGAGATCAGCCCTTAGGAAGAAGACCCTGCCATGAGATCTCATTAAAAAAGTTTGGAGAAATCTACACCCATTTACCCCCAGAAAGGGTTTTTTCTGTTTAGGGTTGGGTATAAAAAGGGAAGGGAGATCAGCCCTTAGGAGCAGGATCGTGCTGTGAGATCTCATTTAAAAATGTATAGGAGTAATGGGAGAAATCTACACCCACCTATCCCCAGAAGGGGCTTTGGGGTTTTGGGGGGTTTGGGTATAAAAAGGGAAGTGCCATCCCACTGCAGGAATCTTGGAATGCTGCTGTTGTCTCTGCTCCAACCCTTCAGCATCTTCCCCAAACCCCCTCTCGCTCCAGGAGCAGCTTTTGGCTCAGCCCATCATCCCAAATAGAGAGATTTGCCTGGAAGCTGCCATCCCCCCCACCCTGCTCCAGCCACGGGACACTCCACCCGCGGAGATTCAATTCCCCCCATGCTCTAGGAGCTTGGAAAAAGGAGCTGAATCCACCAAAACAAACCCTTCCCCTGCACGTGTGGCTGCTTCCCCCGGGAGAGGCTGAAAGAGAGACTGAAGCGCATGTGACAGATGTTAATCGCATCATTTAATGCACTCCTGGAAGGCACTCGGATACAGGGATGGGGAGGAACAGGAGAATAAACCATTGTCTCCCGTTTCCGGCAGCACCCCCAGGGAATGGATAACCCCGGGATGCACAGCTCACCCAGGGAGGGAGGGAGGTGGGAATGGTAGCGTGGAAATTCGGGAGTGTTCTGGTGCATCCACGGGGAATGCGCCCGTTTTGATACAACGGAGTGATAAAAAAAGGCAGAGAAATGGGTTTTGTTTGGTTTCCAAAGGGCTGTTTGGGGGGAAATGTGGAGAGGGGGAAATAGGGACGGTGGGATTGTGTCTGATCCACAGCCTGGACCAAACACGGATACGGGAGAGGGGAAAATGGGGATGGAGGGATCATACCTGACCCACATCTGAGCATCCCTGGAGAAAACAGGAATACGGGAGAGGGGAAAATGGGGATGGAGGGATCATACCTGGCCCACATCTGAGCATCCCTGGAGAAAACAGGGAATATGGGAGAGAGGAATAGGGATGGAGGGATCACATCTGATCCACACCTTGGCATCCCTGGAGCAAACAGGGAATACGGGAAAGAGGGAATAGGGATGGAGAGATCACATCTGATCCACACTTGAATGTCCCTGGAGCAAACAGGGAATATGGAAAAGGGCAAAATAAGGATGGATGGATCACACATGATCCACACCTGAGCATCGCTGGACCAAAACTGGATACAGGAGAGGGGACAATAAGGATGGAGGGATCAGATCTGATCCCCACCTGAACATCTCTGGACCAAACATGGATACAGGAGAAGGGAAATAGGATGGAGGGATCATGTCTGATCCACACCTGAGCATCCCTGTACAGAATGAGGGATACAAGAAGGAAAATTATTGTGGAAGGATCATTCCTGATCCACAGCTGAGGACTCCTGGAGCAAACAGCTCCTGCTTGGCCTGGGCAACGACGAAACCCCATTGTGGGTGGGTTGGAGAGGGGATATTTGCCGGCAGCAGGGAATTGCATTTCCAAGGCAGGAGCAGCATCCCATGGGCTGCTTCCCTGATTGAATTCCCCCTTGGTGACCCGGGAAGGTAATTGAGGCCCAGGGGAGCCGGGGCAGATCGCACCCCCTGGAAATCAGCACCTCCAGGCACCCCCCTGAGCCGGGCAGCAATTGAGGCGAGCTGACTTCAAGGTGCCTAAAAGTAATCAACTTATTGCCTAATAGATTTCTCAGTCATGAATTCCCCGTGCTCCATATGCCCCCCAATCAGAGCAATTATGGATTTAAATGGAGCTGGAATCCGTGGTGCAGAAAATGCCCGTTTTAGCGGGAGATTGGCCAGAGGTGAGGGACCTGTAACACCCCTGGTAATGAAAGCTCTTCACAGCTTGCCGTGTTCCACCCGGGAATAATTGCTGCAGCCTGTGATACGGATCCGGCTGCGTTAATGATGCCCTGTTCCTTTTCACAGGACTCATTTCAGCTTTCCCCCTTTTTTTTTTTTTTTTTTTTTTTTTTTTTTTTTCCCGGGTTTTTAAGCCACCGGG
>VXAX01002978.1:215721-237762 GCA_013399835.1 Leptocoma aspasia | reverse complement strand
GTGTTATATATTATATATTATATATGCTATTATATTTGGTGCATAGGGGTGGGAGAAAGGCCCCGGCTGTTCTTTTGGATGCTCACAACTCGGCAGCAGCAAATTCCGAGTTCTGGGAGGGGGTTCCAGCAGGTAAATGGATGCCGTGGGCGGGTCGGTGCTGCATCCCCAGGGATGGAGCCGGACCGAGCAGCTCCGGCCGCTCCTGAAACGTTTTAATTTCCCCCCAGATGGAGCCGAGATATTTTTTTCCCTCCCTGCCTTTGCGATCGCTCCGGCGGAGGCTCCCAGGGGGCTCCGGGATTAATTTCCTCGGGTGACCCTGGGGCGCCGGAGGGGCCGCGAGGTNTTTTTTTTTTTTTTCTTTCCCCGGGATTTCAAAGCCCCGAGGCATCGTGGGAATTAACGCATTAACGCGGCTGTTGTGGTGCTCGGGGTATTTCCAAATGTTATTCCCGGGATCGATTAACAAAGCGCCGGGGATCAGGAGCCTCGGGAAAGGGTGGCTGGAGGGGGATGGAGTGTGACACGGGTGTCATCCCTCTGTCCATCCCATCTGGAATTTATTCGCCGTGACAGGATGGATTTATCAGAACAAAACATACATCAGGAATTTAAAAAAAATTTTAAAAAAAATCTAAAAAAAATTTTGGATTGGAAATAAAACTCCCATTAACTTCCAAATGAAAACCACATCCAAGGGAGACAGTTGGCTTCTCCTCTGAGTTTATTATTAAATATTTTACCAGGGAGGGAAGTTCTGAGCTGAGCATCTTTTCCCTCCTGTTCCTGGCAAGAGCAGTTTGTGTGGAGGGAGGGTGAGCTCTTGGTTGTTTTCCCGAAGCTCTTTCTGGGGGTAGATGGGTGTAGATTCCTCCCATTATTCCTGGATTTAAAGAGCTTTTTAATGAGATCCCAAGGCAGGGTCCTATTTCTAAGTAATATTGGGAATATATCTGTACTTGCAATATATCTCTATCTGGAATATAGTCTGTATTTCCATATAGTGCATATATAGAATATGTAAAGATTATATAGATAACATATAGGGAACATATAGAGACTATATAGATAATATAGTCTGTATTTCTATGCAGAATATATATTTAAAATCTAGAAATATATATTGAAATACACAGATATATCTATTCTATATGGAAACATAGACTATATAAAATCTAGAAATACATATTGAAATATACAAATATATCTAGTCTACATGGAAAGATAGAATATATAATATTTATTCCCAANGACCGAGCAGCTCCGGCCGCTCCTGAAACGTTTTAATTTCCCCCCAGATGGAGCCGAGATATTTTTTTCCCTCCCTGCCTTTGCGATCGCTCCGGCGGAGGCTCCCAGGGGGCTCCGGGATTAATTTCCTCGGGTGACCCTGGGGCGCCGGAGGGGCCGCGAGGTCGCGCCGGGGGAGCAGAGGGGACCCGCGGCCGCTGATAAGGAGCTCGGGGCGCTTCGCAGTTTGCACAGCGCGGAAATGGCATTTCCAGTTAACTCAATCCCGGGGCGGCCCCGCGGAATCGCAGCTCCCAGATTCAATTACCGGCCCCGCCAGCGCCGTCCCTGGGGACAGGAGTGTCACCGTCCCCGCCGCCACCGCCGCGGCCGCCCCGGGACCCCCCGGTGGCCTCGGGGGCGGCCTCGCGTCCCTGCAGAGGGGTCGGGGTGAGTTCGGGAATGATCAATGAGCAGGGGGAGAGCGCCGGGGGATTGTAGGAATGAGAATTTATCCCGCTCTTCTCCCTGTAGGGAACCAGGCCGTGGGTTCTCTCTTGGAGCAGAGCTGGGATGTGGTGGCCGTGGGGGGTGTGTGGCACCCGCTGGGGATCATCCCGTGTCCCCCTCTTCACAAAGGGCATGGGGCAGAGCCAGAGAGCTCCCACAGGGACCTATCCATGTCTGGGTGATTTTAAGGTTGATCCCAGTGGAGGAGGGGATGGGAGAGAGGCTGGGGAGAAGCCGGGGAGGCTCCTCTCAACCCCGTGTGCTGCTGTGAGAGTCCTCACAAAGAGCACAGGGACATCTGCTGGGACAGTGGCCACATTCCTGACGTGGGACATGCTCAGGTCACCTGGATTTCCCACAGCCAGGGTCTGTCCTTATGCCCAGGTCCTCCTCCCTCAGAACCACAGAATGGTTGAGGTTGGAAAAGGCCTCTGGGATCACTGAGTCCAACCTGTGCCTGATCCCCACCTTGTCACTGAGTGCCACATCCAGGCCTTCCTTGGACACCTCCAGGGTGGGCACTCCAAACCTCCCAGGGCAGTTCCAAGGCCTGAGCACCCTTTCCATGGAGAAATTCCTGCTGGTGTCCACCCTGCCCCTCCCCTGGCCCAGCCTGAGGCCGTTCCCTCTCCTCCTGTCCCTGTTCCCTGGGAGCAGAGCCCGACCCCCCCCGGCTGTCCCCTCCTGGCAGGGACTTGTGCAGAGCCACGAGGTCCCCCCTGAGCCTCCTTTTCTCCAGGCTGAGCCCCTTTCCAGCTCCCTCAGCCCCTCCTGGGGCTCCAGCCCCTTCCCAGCTCTGTTTCTCCGTGGCCAGTTTGGGACATGTGTGCTGGGTGTTTGGCACCATCCACAGCCCCGATCCCAGTGGGAAGCCAGGATTGTGACAGTGGGATAAATCCATTTCTGACAGAGCCTGTGAAAAGGCTCTTTCTTTTCACAGAGCAGAATCTAATCCAGAAGAGAGGAAAACACTCATTATTTAATTTTCCCCAGTATTTTTGTGTGCTCATGGGATTTTAATGGTATTAATTATTATTTAATTTGTGCTTTGGCAATTTGTTTGTGCTGAGCTATTCTGGTATTAGAGAGCCAGCAATGCTCAATCCCTTTTGCATCTCCATCCATGCTGCTGCTCTCCAGCCCTTCTTCCCAGGTATCCATGCATCCCTCAACCCCATCCACCTTTCTTCCAGGTACTCATACTGTGATCACTCATCACACCATGTGGTCCTATCCAAAGCATCTCCTCATTGTCCACCTCCCCCTTTATTTGATTTTCTTTATAATCTCCAGCTACCAGACCCCAGCTGGGAAAATCCGAGCAAGGATCATCAGCTTGGAGACACCGCATGAAGGAGCTGGTGCCTCCTGGGTGTTCCTGGTGCAGAACCCCCTTTCCTTGGGCCAACATCCCGCTGTCTCCATGGAAACATCCCTCTATCCCCTCTCAAGCATCCTTGAATCCCCATCCCTTCATCTCCATGTGACAATCCCTAAATCCCCATCCCTCCCTCTCTATGATTATCCCTCAATCCCTCTCTCTTCATCTCCACACATTCCAAAGCATCCTTCCATCCACATTCCACAACATTCTTCCATTCCGTTCTTCCATTCACAACATCCTTCCAGGCCTCCATCCCCATGAGAGAATCCCTCCATCTCCACACAAAGCATCCTCCATTCCCATCCCTCCATGTGAGGATTCCTCCTTTCCCATCCCTCCATGTGAGGATTCCTCCTTTCCCATCCCTCCATGTGAGGATTCCTCCATTCCCATCCCTCCATGTGAGGATTCCTCCTTTCCCATCCCTCCATGTGAGGATTCCTCCTTTCCCATCCCTCCATGTGAGGATTCCTCCATTCCCATCCCTCCATGTGAGGATTCCTCCTTTCCCATCCCTCCATGTGAGGATTCCTCCTTTCCCATCCCTCCATGTGAGGATTCCTCCATTCCCATCCCTCCATGTGAGGATTCCTCCTTTCCCATCCCTCCATGTGAGGATTCCTCCTTTCCCATCCCTCCATGTGAGGATTCCTCCATTCCCATCCCTCCATGTGAGGATTCCTCCTTTCCCATCCCTCCATGTGAGGATTCCTCCTTTCCCATCCCTCCATGTGAGGATTCCTCCATTCCCATCCCTCCATGTGAGGATTCCTCCTTTCCCATCCCTCCATGTGAGGATTCCTCCTTTCCCATCCCTCCATGTGAGGATTCCTCCATTCCCATCCCTCCATGTGAGGATTCCTCCTTTCCCATCCCTCCATGTGAGGATTCCTCCTTTCCCATCCCTCCATGTGAGGATTCCTCCATTCCCGTTCCCCCATGTGAGGATTCCTCCATTCCCATCCCCCCATGTGAGGATTCCTCCATTCCCATCCCTCCATGTGAGGATTCCTCCATTCCCGTCCCTCCATGTGAGGATTCCTCCATTCCCGTTCCCCCATGTGAGGATTCCTCCATTCCCATCCCTCCATGTGAGGATTCCTCCATTCCCATCCCTCCATGTGAGGATTCCTCCATTCCCATCCCTCCATGTGAGGATTCCTCCATTCCCGTTCCCCCATGTGAGGATTCCTCCATTCCCATCCCTCCATGTGAGGATTCCTCCATTCCCGTCCCTCCATGTCCACAGCAGCATTCCTCCACCTCCAAATGAGCATCCTTTTATCCAAACAAACATCCATCCCCATCTCTCCATTTCCACGTGCGTACCCCTCCATGCCATGCCAGTATCTCTCCATCCCATTCCAGCCTCCCTCCATCCCCACCTGAGCCCCTCTCCATCCCCCTCCCCGCATTTCCAAGCCAGAATCCCTTCATCCCAGCTGAGCCTCCCCCCATTCCCCTCCATTCCCATCCCTCCAGCTCCACACGAGCATATCTCCATGTCCACAGGAACATCCCTCCATCTCCACGTGAGCATTCCTCCATTCCCATCCCTCCATCTCCACGTGAGCATTCCTCCATTCCCATCCCTCCATCTCCACGTGAGCATTCCTCCATTCCCATCCCTCCATCTCCACGTGAGCATTCCTCCATTCCCATCCCTCCATCTCCACGTGAGCATTCCTCCATTCCCATCCCTCCATCTCCACGTGAGCATTCCTCCATTCCCATCCCTCCATCTCCACGTGAGCATTCCTCCATTCCCATCCCTCCATCTCCACGTGAGCATTCCTCCATTCCCATCCCTCCATCTCCACGTGAGCATTCCTCCATTCCCATCCCTCCATCTCCACGTGAGCATTCCTCCATTCCCATCCCTCCATCTCCACGTGAGCATTCCTCCATTCCCATCCCNATCCCCATCCTCACATTTCCAAGCCAGCATCCCTCCATCCCAGGCGAGCCTCCCTCCATCCCCCCTCCATCCCCGCCACTTCCCCAGATAATGAGAGCGAGTTTAAAAAACTTAAAGCCTCTTCCTGCCCGCGGTGAGTGACACAAATGGAGTTCATATTTAATCATCTGTTAACTCGTTGTCTATTATAGCTCTTTAATAGCACCAGAGATATTCTTAATGAAGCATGATTTAAGGTATTTACAGCTCTAGGACCGACAGACATCACTCACAGTGTGCAGGTAATGAGGCGTAAAACAGCTCTGGAAACCGTAAAAATGGGAGAGAGAGAGCGAGGAGGGAGAGAAAGCAGGCGAGGAGTTCGGAGCTGAATTGTTCCAGGGTTTGTTTTAAAATGTTTAGGCATTTAAAGTCATTTCAGCTTCGCCGAGGTGTCTGGTAGCACCGAGTTCAGCAATTCCCAGCGCTGAGAACCCCTGGCTTGCCAGGAGGGGTCTGGCCCCCCGATGCTTCCGAGATGAGACATCTCAGGAATCACGGGAGGGAGCAAGGAAAAAGCTTTTGAGGGTCCCCAAGGGCCTTGTGGGTGCATGGGAGCAAAGCCTGGAATTTCTGGGTGCATTTTCCTCTTTGTTTTCCCACTTGGTGGCACAGCCACCTTTGCTCATGGAGGGGACACTATGACCCTTCCCTTTGCTCGCCTGCAAATGCCACCCCTGTGCAATGCTTTTATTTTCTTACTTTTTCCCTCAGAAAATAAAAAAAAAAAAATGAAAAAAACCCATCAGAACCCAAGCCAAGTTTTGGAAAATAATTTGTGACGGAGGTGCCATTCTGCATCAAAATATTGTGTAAAAAATGTCAAGTGTCACCAATCCATGTGTCCCCCCGCGTGATAGTAATTGGGCTGGAAGGCTGAGCTCTGCCACCGCGGCCGCTGGCCGCCTCCTCCTCCTCCTCCTCCTCACACTCGGCTCGGGAGATGTGTCGCTTCCCGAGTCCATCCCGGCTGCCCTGCCCGCGGAGCGGGGCCGGCCGCGGTGTCCCCAGCCCGGGGACGAGTGCGTGGAGCTCATTAGGCTCGAGTGGTGACAAACAGCTCCTGGGGAAAAGGGGGGCACGGGGTGGCAGCTCGGCAGCTGGAGCGGGCAGTTCTCAGGGTGTGATTCCCTCCTGGATTTGGGACACGTGGCCCCATTCCCCAGTGTTTTCCCCTTGAGGATTTAGGTAGAATCCCCTCGATTTGGGGAATCCAAAGCAGAACCACAGTGGAGTCTCTGATGGAGGAATCACAGCCTGTTGCTCCCCTCCCTCCCCAAAAGTGCTCCAGAGCCACCATCACCTGCATTTCCAGCCCCGTGGACCCTTTGGAATATTTATCCCACTTTCTGCCTGGTTGTGTTGGGTGTGTAACACCCCCACTGCTGTTTTATTGCTGCTCAAATTCGCTACGAGGGAAAACAAACTGTTCTTTCCGAGCAAATAATCCATCCCTTAACGCATCCCAAGCCCTTAATCTGGGAACAGACCTTTCACACACACTCCTTAACCATCCTGGATGAATCAATCCTCATTAGGACATTAGGCTGCATAAATATTTGGCCGGTGAGGGAGCCCCGAGGGAGAGCAGAGGGATGGGAAGAGTTGCAGTTGGAAATTCAATGAAGTTCCCTTCGGCAGCAGGAGCCAGGCCTGGGAGAGTTGGGTCAAGCCTTCAGCCGGTGCCACTTGTCCCCTTGGGCAAGTCCTGCGGAGCAGGGTTAATTTTGCTGACCTATTTTTTTGCCCGTGGAAGTGGCGAGGTGCAGGTGGAAAACGAGGAGGTGAAATCCTGCCGCGCTCGGCAGCTCCTTCCCGAAGCCACAACACAACTTGGTCGCAAACAATTTCTTTGCCGCCGAGGAAGGAGCTGGAATTTGTCTCTGGCGAGGCAGCAGCAGCAGAATTGCGAAGCCAGTGCCTGTTATAGAAACTTTTTAGTACTGGGGACAAGCCAAGAAAAAAGCCCAGATTGATCTCAAATCTCAGCTGGTGCTGGCGGCGCTTCCACCTCCGACTCCTGCACTGGTGGGACGTGAGCTGGACCCTCCAAGCATCCCTGAGGAGAGCTGGGATGATGTTTCCCAGCGTTCTGGGTACCCTTCCCAGCTCCCTGCCCAGCCAGGAGCTCCTGGCCTGCCCTGGTTTTGGGGTACATTGACATTTTCTGGTTTGTAATTGCATAAACCCAGCTCTTCCCTGGCTCCATCCCCCATCCCATCTCCACACCAGTGGAACCAGCCTGGATCATCTCATGCCATCAAAATCGGTCACAGTAGGATAATCCAGGCTGTGGCAATGCCAGGCTGCAGTGCCTGGGGAGGTGAAAGGTTTTTTGGCTCAGATACCACCACAACCTGTCTGTGCCACCATTTTCTTCAGCACCCAGGGAACTTCCTTAGGAGCTGTCAACGATGTGGTGGCAATGGGGCAGCTGGAAATTCCACCTTGTCCCTTGAGTGGCAAGGGGATGCTTTTATTTTCTTACCTTTTCCTCAGAAAATAAAAATATTAATATTTTATAAATATTATTATAACAGGGACATATATATATAACAGGGATATATATGCAGGGAACATCCCGTGCTCTGGGTGTGCATGGACAAGGAAGAGCTCAGAGGGATGGGTGAGCTGGGAGGATCCAGACTGGATCCATCCAAACCTGTTCATTCCCCGGGTTGGTACATGGGTGCTGGGCTGGGCCTGGCTGGGGCTTGGCCCATCACCATTCCTTAGCTCTGGGATGGAATTCCTCCGGCAAAGCTGGGCACCAACCACTTCCCTTCACAGAATAAAGCACATTTTAATCCATTTTCCCTCCATACCCTGGATAAACGGATGCCAACGGGATGGACACACCAACACGGACACCCCTGGGCTCCTCCAGCTCCATGCCCAGCCCAAGCTGGGTATCCCTGGCAGGGCAGAGCTCCGAGGCCACCCCAGTGCTGCCGAAAATGCCGGAGCACTGCATGTGTGCTGCTTCCATGTGCACTGGTTTCCAAGGAAACGGCTCGCTCTACATGTGTGTCGCTTAACACCCTATTTGCTTTCATTTGGATAAGTCTTTAATTCCTGTGCAGCCCCGGCTCTGCGGGATCTGTTGAGCTCCATGTGTATCCTCAGTGCACAAAATCCCTCTCCTGCCTGCCTGCCTCTTGGAAAAGTCGCTGCCTGCTCGCAGCCAGATTCCTAAACCTGCGCCTAATTGGAGCAGCTAATGCTTTCTGCAGGAATAACTGGATATTTCGCTGCTCTTTCCCCTCTAGAAACAATTAGCAGGGAGAACACGGAATGCAGGGCTCTTGTCACCTGCCACCAGCTCTGCTGCTCCAGCTTCGTGTCGGGTGAAGGAGCAGGGCAAGGACGCCCGTTCCCAGGGATGTGGGGGGCAAAGCTGGGCGGTGCAGACGTGGATTTGAGTCCTTGGGAAGGCAGCAACTCCTGTCAGTGGTTAAATGTCGATTTTAAAGTGACCTGGGGTGAGGAAGCAGGGAAGGGTGGCCATGGAAGTGTGACCCAGTTGGTGTCACACATCAGCCTGGAGCAGGGAAGGCTCCAGGGAGAGCTCAGAGCCTCTTCCAGGGTCTAAAGGGGCTCCAGGAGAGCTGGAGAGGGGCTGGGGACAAGGGATGGAGGGACAGGACACAGGGAACAGCTTCCCACTGCCAGAGGGCAGGGATGGATGGGATATTGGGGTATCCCTGGCTGTGAGGGTGGGGAGGGGCTGGGATGGAATTCCCAGAGGAGCTGTGGCTGCCTCTGGATCCCTGGAAGTGCCCAATGCCAGCTTGGAGCAATCCGGGATAGTGGAAGACGTCTCTACCCAGGGGATGAAACTGGATGGAATGTAAGGTCTCTTCCCACCCAAACCATTCCACGATTCCACGACACCGATAGGACACACTGGGTCCTGCACTCCAGCAGCTCCTCCATGGCCTGGGCCAAGCAGGAATGAATGACAAAGCTTTGGGGGTGTTTTTCCCCCCAAATTTTCGACCGCAGCAAGACAAAGTGGCTTTTTCTTCCCTTCCTCCCTTCCCTTTGCACCGCCTGTTCTGGAGGAATTTTCTGATCTAAAGCCACTTTCCTCCTCTCCCAAAATCCCTGGGGCTGGTTCATGCTTGTAAAGCTGAGCCACTCCCGTGTCACTCGGGACTGGCTCCCGCCTGCAGCCCTGACAGCAGCTAATGCTGTTAGCCTGNTTTTTTTTTTTTTTTTTTTTTGCATAAAAACACTATCCTCTCCCCAGAGCCTGCCTGGAGCGAAGGCATGGTCTGTACAACTGCAATTATTTCGAAGAACAGATGGAGTGAGGAGCAGAAAGTCTGTTAATAGTAATAGAAATGCTACATGTTAACCTGGACAGCACACGATGACAGTCCCATGACTACACGTTCTGTTCCCACCAGCTGGGCTCCGAGCGGAGCCGAGAGATTCAGAAACGCCGAGCTCGGCTCCGCACCCTCCCCAAAGTTAGAGCTCAAATNCACCTGCCACCAGCTCTGCTGCTCCAGCTTCGTGTCGGGTGAAGGAGCAGGGCAAGGACGCCCGTTCCCAGGGATGTGGGGGGCAAAGCTGGGCGGTGCAGACGTGGATTTGAGTCCTTGGGAAGGCAGCAACTCCTGTCAGTGGTTAAATGTCGATTTTAAAGTGACCTGGGGTGAGGAAGCAGGGAAGGGTGGCCATGGAAGTGTGACCCAGTTGGTGTCACACATCAGCCTGGAGCAGGGAAGGCTCCAGGGAGAGCTCAGAGCCTCTTCCAGGGTCTAAAGGGGCTCCAGGAGAGCTGGAGAGGGGCTGGGGACAAGGGATGGAGGGACAGGACACAGGGAACAGCTTCCCACTGCCAGAGGGCAGGGATGGATGGGATATTGGGGTATCCCTGGCTGTGAGGGTGGGGAGGGGCTGGGATGGAATTCCCAGAGGAGCTGTGGCTGCCTCTGGATCCCTGGAAGTGCCCAATGCCAGCTTGGAGCAATCCGGGATAGTGGAAGACGTCTCTACCCAGGGGATGAAACTGGATGGAATGTAAGGTCTCTTCCCACCCAAACCATTCCACGATTCCACGACACCGATAGGACACACTGGGTCCTGCACTCCAGCAGCTCCTCCATGGCCTGGGCCAAGCAGGAATGAATGACAAAGCTTTGGGGGTGTTTTTCCCCCCAAATTTTCGACCGCAGCAAGACAAAGTGGCTTTTTCTTCCCTTCCTCCCTTCCCTTTGCACCGCCTGTTCTGGAGGAATTTTCTGATCTAAAGCCACTTTCCTCCTCTCCCAAAATCCCTGGGGCTGGTTCATGCTTGTAAAGCTGAGCCACTCCCGTGTCACTCGGGACTGGCTCCCGCCTGCAGCCCTGACAGCAGCTAATGCTGTTAGCCTGTGTCGAGGAGGGATTTCAGCATTAAAAACCCCCAAAATCACCACACTCGGGCTGCTCTGCTGCTTGCAAGCAGTTCAAAAACATCTGCCCTGTGTTTGGGGTGCCTGGCAGGGGCGTTGCACAGGGGTTTTGGGGTGGCTCTGGGGGGCTGCTGCAGCCTCGGGAGCAGCACAGGATGAGCAGCCTGGATTAACTCGGCTCGGGGATGGCTTTGCTATCTTTAGGTGGAAGGTGAGGGATTGTGGCTCTGAGGGTGGCCGGCAGGTGAGCAGAGAGAAAAATCCCCTGGGGCCAGCCTGGCTCAGGGTGCTGACCCCAGCTCCTGTCCCCACCGGGGTCTGGCCCTGCTGGCCCCCGGCCGCGTGCGCTGTCACCTTTCTAGGCCACAATCTGTCCCCAATTCCAAGCCTGCTGTTAGCTTCACTTGCACTCTATTCTCGTGTTTGCTGTTATTTTTTAACACTTTTTTTTTCTCCCCGTTTTTTTCTTTTTCTTTTTNAAGTTAGAGCTCAAATTCCTTCACACTTCCAGCGTAGGGTTTTTGGGTTGTCGGGCTTCTTCTCCCCCTCCCCTCCTCCTCCTCCTCCTCCTCCTCCTTCCTATTAAATGCTGATTTCGGCGCTGTTAAGGAATTTTGCTGCTTCTTCCCTTTTTTTTTTTTTTCAGCCGGCTGCAGCTGGGAGCGTGGTGGGGATGGTGGTGGCAGCTCAGCCTCGAGGTCCTGACCTTCAGCCTCACGTGGTGACGCCAGCATGGCCCCTTTCCCACGCTCACATCTGCAGGGTTGATGTCATTCCCCCGCCCTGGATGATGCCAGGCCGGGATTTATGGAGCGGGGCAGCGGCGCAGCCGCGCTCCCGGGCGGGGCGGTTTGCAGACTTTGGGATTTTCTCTGCAACTGTTGCAAGCTGCTGGCTAAATGGGTTGAAATCCACGTTTTCTGGTTAAAAATGGCTCTCCCTGTGGAGGTGGGGTCTTCAAGAGGTTTATGAGACACGTGGGATGCCAAGGGAGGGGGGCACAGGGCGTCTCTGGTTATGGCAACACCCCAGGGGGTTTTTGCCGCTTTACCCCAACCAGAGGTTGGGAAATGGAGCAAAAATATTGAGTCAGCCCCAAGAACCTCGCTGTGCAAATCCCTGTTGGGTTTCACAAGCGGACAGAGCTGCAGCTAATTCCAGTGGGAATTGCAGGGCTAAATCCCAGGGCTGTTTGTGAAAGGCCAGCCCCCGGGGCGGCTGGAGCGGAGCGTGGCACCGCTGGCACCCTGACAGGCACACCTGAAGGTTTTATTCGGATATAGATCCCTTAATCTGGGTGCTTGCGGGATTATCTGGTGCCTGAGGTCCTGCCAAATCCCTGGAGATCAGCAGGTTTTCCCTCCACAGCCTCCTCCAGAGGTCACTTCCAACCCAGCTCCATCCTCAGCGGACCAAAATATCCACGTGGGCTCTGTGCTGGTGGCACCTTTGGGTGCTGAGTACCCTCAGTGGGGACCTGGGGTGGGCTGTGAGGGTTTCCTGGGGGCTAAACCAGTGTTATCCATAAATCCCAGCTCTCTTTGCCCAACTCCATCACCCAGGGGTGGTACCTGACCCCCAGGTGCTGCTTGTTGCAGCACCCCGGGAACATCTTTTGGTTATTTTGGGATGTTTGGGATAGAGTCTGGCTCCCCACAGCCACCCCCATGGAGGATGGGGTACCAAGCTTGTTCCCAACCAGCTCTGGATCCCAAAAATGCCAGAGTGGCCACAATCCTGCGCCTCGGGGGGGTGTGGTGAGAGGACAGCTGGAAGCAGAGGGAATTCTCCTTGGTGCTTTTTCTTTGGAGGAGGCAGAACCTCCATTTTTTCCTCTGGAGAGATTTGGGATTAAATCATCCCCAGCGGGTTCGTGGCCTCCCCTGGCACCCCGTTCCTCGCTCACCTCCGGGGTGACACCACCAGAGTGCACCTGCTGGGAAAGAGTGGAAAAACATGGATTTGGGGGCTTCTTGCTGTCACCCCATGCCCACAGCGTCCCCCTGTCCTCTCTTGCAGAGCAAGAAATACGTCCTGGTGATGGTGGATCCCGACGCTCCCAACAGAGCCAACCCCCGGCAGCGCTTCTGGAGGCACTGGCTGGTCACTGACATCCTGGTGAGTCCGTGGGGTCATTCCCAAGCACCCGGGGAGGGCTGGAATCCCATGGGATGCAAACTCCTCCCGGTGAAATCCCGGAGGACGAGTGTTTGCCAGAGAAATGTAAATGGTGCTGGGCGTGTAGGTAGGGAAGTGCTTCCTCAGGCTATAAAGAGCCAGGCTGGTCCAAAAATATTGCTGCTTGGGTTTGGTGGTTTGTTTTTTTTTTTTTCCCCCTCCTTCTCCTAAGGAAATGCTGGGAAAAAAACCCAAAAAACTCTTTGCCAACTCCCCACCACCGGTTTTCTCTGCGGAGACAACATGTCCTTCCAAACAGCTCCTGCTGCTGGTTGGGTTTTGTGCTTAAAAAAGTGGCTTTGGTGAAAATCCTCAATTACTTTTCTAGTTTTTAAATTTTTTTGGATTAAAAATTGGTTGAATTCAGTGAGAAGACAAGGGGGGAAATGAGCTTGGGATGAATTGTGGCACTTCCCAGCGCTGTGTCCATGGGATGGGTCCTTCCCCCTGTCCCGGCGTGTCGTGGCTTTGCTCCCAGAAATATTTTGGAAAAGCAGGTTTTGTCCCCTCCTGCTTGTTTTTATGTCTTCAAAAAACGAGATGTTGCAGCCCTAAATCAATCTAACTGATAATCTGGGTACTAAAGCCTAATTAAGATATCAATTAATTTGCAGCACGCATTTAACAAGAAATATCGCGTCGTTCTCCTCTATTATTCTCTGAAATTACTGCTGAGGGCTCTTTGTACAGATACCTTAATTAGACTTTTTATTGTTAATGGGCATATTAAGCAAATTAAAACGGGATATTAATACTTCCCATGAATTCCATAATTGGCTGAAAAATAGGAAGCATCGGGAATAATTGCAGGAATTTGTGTACAGGCCTTGGGTTTTTTTTCATGTTGTTTTGTGTTTTTATCCTTCACCAAAACCCTTCTGCATTTCTAACAACAGGGTCCTGAAAGTCTCTCATTAATTTTAATATTTACCAAACGCAAAGGAGCCCAAGCTCCTGTGTTTCCTTCTGTACACAGATCCTTCGGAGCTGTTCCCTCTTGCTAATTATTGTGGTTTTCCTTTTAATTTTTTTTTTTTTTGAGCGTAAAATCCTTTAAGCAAAGAAGGGAAATGTGGGATTCAAACCTCCAGCACAAACGAAAGGTGGGATCTTTTCCCCTGGTGTTTGGGTGATGCCACTTTTGATCTCTAAGGTCAAAAATTCTGTGTTAAGCCATGAAAGAGGGTGGGAAAAAAGAAGATTTTTGGGAAGGAAAAGGGTTTTCCCCATCTGCCAGGGATGGGGCAGATTCCAGCCCCAACAATTCCTTAAGCATTCTTATCACAAGATAAATATATTTATAAATATAAACACACATATCCGAGCAGGGATTGGCCTCGATGCTCTTGATGGTCCCTTCCAACGTGAGATATTCACTGATTCCATGCAATATTCTATATAAAACCTATATATTGATATGATCCCTATAATGATGGGATAAATATATCCCCTCTATCTCCCGTGGGTGTGTGTACATGTATCTCTCCTCTACACACACAGAACCGCGTATAAATCCCCCAAATCCCACAAATGCACGAGAAACCACCAAAAAATCATCCCGGTCCCATGAGGACACGGGGACAAAACCACCTCAGCTGGGTCCCCGTGGCTGGGGGTGCAGTGGGGGGGTCCTGGCGTGTCTCCCCGGGGCTGCAGGCGGAGCTTTCCCGACCCCCAGCCCCAAATGCGGGTGCGGAGCCGGCGGGCTCAGCCACATGGTGTCTCGTTGAGATGCAGATCCTCGGGGGGATATGGAAGTCTTGGCTCCGAGGAGCTTCAGCTGACAGCCTTATTTGCACACTGGCTCTAAAATAACCGTGTAGGCTTTACATGACACCTTCTGTTGCTTTGGTGCAGAGAGGGGCTTGCAAGTGCCTTTCTCCGGGAGGGATGGGGTGGCCAGTGCCATGCCGGGGGGGCTGGCGGAGCCCCCGCGCCCGCTGGTGCCCCAGTGTCACCCCAGCGTCACCCAGCGTCACCCCAGCACCGAGCCAACGTCACCCCGGTATCACCCAGTGTCACCCCAGTATCACCCAGCAGTACTTGGATACAACCCCAGCATCACCCCGTGTCACCCCAGTATCACCCAGCATCACTCCAGCACTGCCCAGCAGTGCTTGGTACCACCCCAGTATTACCCAGTGTCACTCCAGTATCACCCACTGTCACCCCAGTATCACCCAGCATCACTCCAGCACTGCCCAGCAGTGCTTGGTACCACCCCAGTATTACCCAGTGTCACTCCAGTATCACCCACTGTCACCCCAGTATCACCCAGCATCACTCCAGCACTGCCCAGCAGTGCTTGGTACCACCCCAGTATTACCCAGTGTCACTCCAGTATCACCCACTGTCACCCCAGTATCACCCAGCATCACTCCAGCACTGCCCAGCAGTGCTTGGTACCACCCCAGTATTACCCAGTGTCACTCCAGTATCACCCACTGTCACCCCAGTATCACCCAGCATCACTCCAGCACTGCCCAGCAGTGCTTGGTACCACCCCAGTATTACCCAGTGTCACTCCAGTATCACCCACNCCCAGCAGTGCCTCGGTACTGCCCCAGTATCACCCAGTGTCACTCCAGTATCGGGCAGTGTCACCCCAGTATCACCCAGCATCGCCCAGCAGTGCTTGGGTACTGCCCCAGTATCACCCCAGTGTTGCCCAGCACCACGAGGGTAGCACCCCAGCAAAACCCAGTATCACCACAGCATCACCCAGCATCACTTGGGTATCATCCCAGTATCACCCAGCTTCACCTGGGTATTGCCCTGGCTTTGCCCCAGCATCACATGGGTGTCACCCTGGCATCCCCTCATCATCACATGGGTGTCATTCTGGCATCCTCCCAGTATCCCCTGGGCATCACCCCAGTGTCCCCTGGGTATCACCCTGGTGTCCCCTGGACATCACCCCAGCATCCCCTGGGTATCACCCCAGCATCCCCTGGGTATCACCCCGGTGTCCCCTGGGTATCAACCCAGTGTCCCCTGGGTATCACCCCAGCATTCCCTGGGTATCACCCCAGCATCCCCTGGGTATCACCCCAACATCCCCTGGGTATCACCCCACTGTCCCCTGGGTATCACCCCGGTGTCCCCTGGGTATCACCCCGGTGTCCCCTGGGTATCACCCCAGTGTCCCCTGGGTATCACCCCAGCCTCCCCCCAGCATCACTTGCGTGTCGCCCTGGCATCCCTCCGGCATCACCCAGGCTTTGCCATCCCCTAGTTTGGAGGGAAGCAGCTCCAGCAGCACTAAATGCCACTCCTGGGTGCTGCAGTACTTTGGCACGCCACCAGCTTTGGGGTTTGGCTCAGGGTTTGCTCTCCCAGGTGGGTTTTCGGGATGGAACATCCCATCCCCTCGGTGCCGCTCGCCGTTCCTTGTCAGCCGCTGCTCCGTCGCTGCTCCGATTGTCAAACACGAGAGATGCTTTCACTCCTATTCCAAATAATTTAAATAAAAATGTTGCTACAAAGTGGAATAATATCTTTTGATGAATGTTTTTAAAGCCCTTTAGGTTTTCATGGTAATTTGCAGTGTAAAATTATTTAGAGATAAGAGCCAAATTAGCTCTTATAGGCGGAGGTCGATATGTCCCGTTATCCATGGAAGCAGTGTTTAAATATAATCAGCCTTTACTCTAATGCAGCATAATTGTTCATTTGAAATAGCTTTTTTTTTCTCTCTTTTTTTTTTTTTTACTCCATTCAATGAGTCATTAAAATATTCAAAGGATAATGCAGTGAATTGGAAATGAATTTATCACATTATCCTGTACATACTGTAGAGCATCAGGTAACCAGGCAGAGTCGGAACCGGTTTACAGCGAATCCCCGGTAAACAAGGTTTTCCATTTTGTATTCAGTGGGGAAAGAAAAAGAAGGGAGAAAATACTGCCCTTCAAATGGAAAGCTTTCCATCTTTATTCCCCCTCCTCGGGGAGGAGGAAGGGGGAGGGCGAGAGCAGCGAATTTGTACTCCACTAAAGCCTCGCTGCTTTAACTTTATTTTTATCAAAATATGTTTGTAACAGAAAGTCGTTATGGAAACGGGTTCTGCCAGCCGGGAGAAATCCTGTGCCAGGCTGGAACCGAGCGGGACCCGCCGGGCTCTGCTGCACCAGCACCGCTTGGATCAGCCACCAGCCCCTTCCCAGGACAGGGCGCTGGGGAAACTGAGGCACGGAGCTGCCACAGGCAACTCTGGGGTTGGATACGGGAAGTGAATCCAATATTTTTTGAAGGAGAGCCATCCCCACCCGTGGCCCACCTCGGCTTTCCCCCCACTGTGGGTGCAGCTCCCGCTGCTCCAACCCCTCCCGTGGCTTTGTAGGGCGGAGTGGGGACCCCATGGACGGGCACTGGCACATCTGGGTGCCGAGGGATGGTGGCACCGCTGTTCCCAGTGGCCCTGGCAGCACCGCTGGCCTTCCCCGCCGTGTCATCCCCAGCGGTGGCCGCGCTTGTCACCGCGCGCGGCGTCGCCGTTGGTAAACAGGCTCCGGGTTGCAAGTGTCACCATAGAAACAGGTGCTGTCTTAAGCAAACAAGGGCTTTATTAACCTTAAAAATTATGGGGTTTTTGCACAAGGGAAGGATGGAAACGGAGCTGCAGGGCACAGGCTGCTCGCCTGTTCCCATGGCCCTGTCCCCTGGCTCTGTCCCTATCCCAAAGGGACATGTGCTCTGCGGGAAACTTTCCCTCTGTAGCACATGGAATGCAGCTCCAGCTTATCCAGAATGCTTGGATTGACCAAAAATCAGAGAGATCAGCTGTTAATTGCTGACTGCTGTCGTTCCAGCTCCTCGGCTGCTGGGTGAAGAGTTGTAGGGACACCTTGGGGACACTTTCACCAAGCACTCATGATCCAGGTGCATTCACCATCCCAGCAGGAGAAAAAAGTCAGGGCAAGGAATGGTTTTTAATCATTCATTGATGCTGGGGGGGTGAAAAATCAGCTTTTGGGTACCCTGAAGACAGGGGGGTTCCTCATTTTGGGAGCTGCTGGAGGTGCTGGGGCAGCTTTGCCATGTGCCATGTAGCATCCACGATTCCCACAGATCCATGGGATTGTGGGATCGCTGATCCCTGCCTCACTGCGGGGGAGAAGGGGCAGATGTAGGAGTTGGTGCCCTGCTATTGTTCCTCCTCGCTGGAGCCCTCTCAACTCCGCTTTTTGGTGATGAAACCGAGGGTTTGAAAGGGAAAGAACAGAGGGAAATGTTGGTTTAATTGATGACTTGGCTCCTTGGAATACTCAGTTCCCTGGTGTGAGTTTCTGTCGCTACTCGTTAATGAAGCCTTTATTAATAAAAGAAATTTAAAAAAAAAAAAGGAAAAAAAAAAGTAAAGAGACTGAACTCAGGGGGAAGTTTTCTTTGCTTTCCAAGCTCCTATGGAAAGAATTCTTCTCTGTGAGGGTGGTGAGGCCCTGAGATGGATTTGCCAGAGAAGCTGTGGCTGCCCCTGGAAGTGTCCAAGGCCACATTGGACAGGATTTGGAGCAACCTGGGACAGTGGAAGATGTCCCTGCTCATGGAACTGGATGAGATTTCAGGTCCCTTCCCACCCGAACCACTCTTGATTCCATGAATTTGTCATCCTGAGAAATGTTTGAAAGGAGATTCTGTGCCTGGAAGGAGGTTGTGGACTGGTGGGGATCAGTTTCTCCTCCCAGGTATCAAGTGACAGGACAGAAGTGGTGCCAGGAGAGGTTTAGGTTGGATATTGGGAAGATTTCTTCCCTGTAAAGGTTGTCCAGCCCAGGGCAGTGGTGGGGTCACTGTTCCAGCAGGGATTATAAATCCCTGTAGATGTGGCACTTGGGGACACGGTTTGGTGCTGGCCCTGGCAGTGCTGGGGGAGTGGTTGGACTCAAGGATCTTAGAGGGCTTTTCCAACCCAAACAATTCTATGATTCCATGATTCCATCAGTCCTGGGGTGCTCTGCCCAGGGGGAAGTTGTGTCCTGGGATGCCGAGGGTTTATCCCACTGCTGCATCCCTGCACATCCTGGCATTCCCACCCTGCAGGAGCTGCTGGAGCTCTCCCTGCTCTGCTTTGTGTTCACCTGGAGTGTAATTAATGCTCCCAAAGTGTAATTTGCACTCCCAAAGCCCTTGGAGAGAGCTGTCATTAAGCAATTCCTGCTGGGACAGCAGGAGCTGGAAGCACCCGTGGGACCTGCAATGCCTCTGCTCAATTTTGGGAATGGCCATCCCACAGCTTGGATGCAGCAGGGACAGGGAGGATGGAGAATGCTGGTTGCACCCTTTGGGGAGTAGGAAAAAGGGGGAAAGCACCCCAAAATCTCCCTTCCTTCCGAGAGGGGGGGTAGGGCTGGCCTAGGGCACACAGCCATGGCTTTGCTCCCTGGCTCATCCCTTGGGAATGCTGCTCCCTCCCCCCAGGAGCACCGGGAGCCACGGGGTGCCGGCTCGGCACAGAGGTGTGGTTTAGGATTGTTATCACAGATCGTGATGGACTGGGTGGTTACGATGGCTCCCAGAGGCTGCCGGGGCTGCTGGGATTTATCCCCAGCCCAGCCTTGTCCCACGGCTGATCCTGACCCTGCCATTCCCTAGGGATAATTCAGGGTGAAGCACTGAAGTGTTCAGCACCCAGAAACCTGCCAGGCTTTGGGGTTATTTGGGATTTTTCCATGTGTATGCCACACTGGCCAGGAGTTGCTCCCTCTGCTCTGTGTCCACAGCAAGGATCGTTATCCAGATGGGAATTCAGGGTTTTTTTTCCTCGATGCTTCTGTTTCATTTAGCATGCAGAGGCTACTAATTTGTCACAATTCAATAAAGCCAAGGTTACAAACGCCCTGGCTGCTGTTTATTTAAACGATGGTTTGTTAATTAGCTCCTCTTAACAAGGGGAGAATAAATCAGATAAAACCTACCAAAAAACGGCAGGGAGAGATTTCACAGATTAATTTTATTTTCCAGCTGAGGTATTCCTGGCAGCTGAGCTCCCACTTCCATCCCAAGCTGCTTCTCTGTGCAGGTACAGGTGTGTGAGGAGCATCACGGCCCTGGAATGATGCTCGGCCTTGTGGCATTTCCCTTACCAGGGGTACAAAAAGGACTTTTCTGGTTCTTTTATGGCTCTTTCATGGCTTTTTTCTGCTGTTGGGCTCTATCTCTCCAACATAATCACAGTGGGGAGTGACCCTCTGCTTTTTCAGTTTTCCCTCTGTTTAATTTGAGGAAGTTTGGGAAGGAATCAAAAGTCAGGTCCTGAATAAAGTTGTGCTGATGCAGTTGGGAGTTCAGGGAAGGTTTATCCACCACCATCAGCAGCGCTGAGCTCTGATCCCATCGCTGGCTCCATGGGGAGCACCGGCTCCTGGCACCAACCTGTCACCAACTGTCCCGCCACCATGGGAATATTTCATTTACAGCCTATAAAACCTGTCCGGGGATGGGATTTCTTACAAACTCTTGGCTGTGTCCCCTATTTGGGGACACTTGTGAGCATCCAGGGACCTCAGGAGCATCCTGGTGGCCGCGGTGGTGGCCGGAGGAGAAGGCTGGAGCCGGGCGTACCTTGCGGAAGCGACACTGATCAATGATTAATCGGGCATGTGTGGTTGTGTGGGAGCGATTTGTGTTGGAGGAGGGAACTCCTACAGCACCCCGGTCATGAATCATTTGAAGAGCAAATTTGTGCAGTTACCAAGGGAACGGAAGAAAGGAAGGGACTTCCCTTGCCGAAATGACTCGCGCTCTGATGCGGCTGAGAAAATCGCTCCAAAAAAAAAAAAAAAAAAAAAGGAAAAGAAAAAAAAAAAAAAGTCGAAGCTGTGACTAAGCAGCAGAAGTTATGTAAAGTGCTCGCTGGGAAGTGCAGGGGAGGGACAGCACATCCTGCCGCTGCCCACGGCGGTGGCGGGGGGCGGCCGCCGGCCCCCTTCTCGCCTCCCCGGGGAGCGGGGGCGAAGCCGCCGGCTGGGCCGGGCCCGCTCCCGCCTCTTGCCCTGGCTCAGGAGCCGCTTACAAAGGCTGGGGAAGAGCCTCGGTGTCCCCGTGCAGTGGGGCAGTGTCGCCAGGTTGGGACGGCCACGCGTGTCCCGCCCCTCGGTGTCACTCTCGGTCGCTGTCCCCCAGGGAGTTGGTGCCGCAGGAGTTGTCCTGGCTCCAGGCAAGGGGGGCGGTTTTGGGGTGCTTGGGGCCCCTCATCCAGCTGGGTGCGTGGAACTGGGATTTTCCATAGGGAATGGGAGCATGTGGGAAGTGATGTCTGCACGGAGCTGATGGTGACCTTGTGGGGGCCGATTTGTCACGTCTCAGGCAGCACTGGAGTCGTGGCCGAGGGTGGGATCCTCTGCTCCCCTCCCCGGGCAAGGGCCAGATACTCATTTTGGGGCTCAGCCCCCAACTTTAACGGTGCTCGCCCAAATTTGGGGATGCTCATCCAAAGGGCACCAAAGCACCAACCGCCCCTCCACGGCAGGGGATGCGCGGGGCACCTTCAAACCCCAAGAACGTGGTTTCCCTCGGATAAAGTTCCCCTGGGGCTGTGCGAGGCAGAGCAGCAGAGGCTGCGGCAGCAGAGAGATCCGCAGCAGCGGCGGCGGCATCGCCGGAAAGATGCTTGGGATCTTTCCAACTTCCGCCCGGGAGCCCCCGAGCCCGGCGGGGAGCCGCTAGCGCTCCCGAAAAGGGAATGCAGAGGCAGCTGCACGGTGAAGGAAAACCCTCTGCCTGCCCTCCCCTGGTGCCACAGACACCCGGTGTCTGAGCGATTAGTCACCGCCGAGGCTTCCCTCCTCCACAGCAGAGCCTGTCCCCCCACACAGGGAGCCAGCGGAATGCTTAATTGGAGTTCCTCACACCTACCCGGGGGTAGCCTGAAACGAAGTGACAGCGCCGAGCGAAGCGCTGGAGTCAGACCCCGGGAGCTGCGGGTTGCTATGGAGTCCCCGGGTTTGGATTTTAGGCGGAAAGGAAAGGAATTGTGTGGATGGGTACGGGTGGTGGTCCCGACGGCAGAGCTGCGGGTGCTGCCAGGGTGATCCCGTGGGCTGGGGAAGGTGCAGGGGTGGTCCCTGAGGAGTTTTGCTCCTTGATGGGATGCTCGGCCTGAAAAAGGTGTTTCATGCCCCGTAAAACTGTCAGGGTTTGGGATTGATGAGAAATTCCATAAGGCTTCTGAATCCTGGGTATGGCAGGACAGGGGAGCTCATCCCTGAATTCTGGGTATGGCAGGACAGGGGAGCTCATCCCTGAATTCTGGGTATGGAGGGGGATAGGGGAGCTCATCCCTGAATCCTGGGTATGGAAAGGGACAGGGGAGCTCATCCCTGAATTCTGGGTGTGGCAGGACAGGGGAGCTCATCCCTGAATTCTGGGTATGG
>VXAX01002978.1:176662-202303 GCA_013399835.1 Leptocoma aspasia | reverse complement strand
CTTGCTTGTGCAAAGAAAAAATTTTTTTTTTTTTTTTTTTTTTTTTTTTTTTGAGGGGGGGCGGGTCAGCAGCTCCTCTGCGGCTCTGCCAAGAACCTGCGGGCCGTGGGACGCTCAGCAGCCAAAAAACTCCAGAAAAAAAGGTGCATTTGGCTCCTCCTCGTTATCCAAGCATCCCATCCTTCCCGAGCAAAATCCCGGGCAGGAGGGAAAAGTGAGGGAAACTTCGCGCTGCTCCAGAGAGTTTCCGGTTGGAGTTTCTCCCGTCCCGAGGGCAGCTCTGGACTCTCCCTCCGAGTGCTGCCAATTCCAGCCGCCAGGAAGCGGCGTGGGGGGGTTTGGGGAGAGCGGCGAGGCCGAGCCCGCGGCCGCCCGGATGCGCTGGCGGGGGCCGGAGAGCGCGGTCCCCTCCCGGCCGGGGCTGTCGTCATCGGGGGCGAAAGGGACAATTTTTGGCCAGCGGAAGGAAGGGAAAAGCAATAAGAAACAAAAACCCCCCCCCTAAAAAAAAAAAAACCCTCAGAGGAATAAATGAGCCCCCCCCCCCGCTAAGCCCAGGCTCCCGCTCCCATCAGATTAGGGAAGCCGAAATAGCCAAATTGGCCCAGAGCGGGAGCAGGACTGGCACGCGCGGGCTTTGATCCGCCCCCGCGCCCGGGAAGGTGCCTGGGATGGGGATCAGACACCCCAGGGAGGAGGAATTTGCAGGGGAGGATTTTGCGGCGTGTGCGAGCACCCCCGGACCCCCGGCAGCCCCCCCAGCCCGGCTGTGGGGCGGGATTTGGTGTCCGCGTGGGATCTGGGGGAGGGATGGGCTCAGCGTCTGACCCCGAACCCTGCCGAGATCCGCTGGTGGTCATGGCTGGGTGCAGCCCCCAAAATCACCACAGCACGGCCAGAAAGGGCAGGGAGGGGATTCTTCCCCCTCTGCCCCGCTCTGGGGACACCCCACCTGCAGCTCGGGGTCCCCAACATCACAAGGACATGGAGCTGCTGGAATGAGTCCGGAGGAGAACACGGAGCTGCTCCGAGGGCTGGAGCCCCTCTGGAGAGCTGGGAGAGCTGGGAACATTCAGCTGGAGAACGGAAGGCTCCAGGGAGAGCTCAGAGCCCCTTGCAGGGCCTAAAGGGGCTCCAGGAGAGCTGGGAATGTTCACCTGGAGAAGGGAAATTCCAGGGAGAGCTCAGAGCCCTTCCAGGGCCTAAAGGGGCTCCAGGAGAGCTGGAGAGGGACTGGGGACAAGGCATGGAGGGACAGGACACAGGGAATGGCTTCCCACTGCCAGAGGGCAGGGATGGGTGGGATATTGGGATATCCCTGGCTGTGAGGGTGGGATGGAATTCTCAGAGAAGCTGTGGCTGCCGCTGGATCGCTGGAAGTGCCCAGTGCCAGCTTGGGGCACCCTGGGACAGTGGGAGGTGTCGCTGCCCATGGCTGGGCTGGCACTGGATGGGTTTAAATCCCTTCCCACCCAAAGCATTCCATGATTCCAGGCTGGCAGTGCCTCGCAGAGGGATGTGTGGTTCAGATGTGAAGACTCGAGTGCCCCGTGCCCCAGGGCCGTGGTTATTGCTGGTGACCACAGCCTGGGTGGTGGCAGCACTGGGAATGTGCCGGCGCTTCCCAGCCACCAAGGGAGATTATCCCGGTCCCCAAAGGTGACAGAGCAGCAGAGCCTCCCCAGGGATGCACCCCAAGGGAAGGTTCCAGTGCAGGCTCCGCTCTCATCCGCACAGAATTCAGGCTACGGGCCTTTAAATGACTGAATTAGGCAAAATTTGGTGTTTCTCCAAGAATCCTCCGGAAATCTGCTGCTGGAAAAGCAAACTCATCTTAAAGCTACACGCACGCAGGGCGAGCAAGTTTTCCACTCTCAAGGACTGGGATGGAAAAGACCTTTCCAGTCCTACCCAGCCCTTCTTCCTGGCCAGGTCAAGCTTGTTCCTCCTGCTGGAATCTCCGGGGCTTTGTGGAAACCTCTTGTAGTTCACCTTACTTGGGAGCTCTTGTGGCATTTTGGGGATGCCCAGTCGGGACTGGGGGTGATGGGGGAGCACCGAGGGAGTCCAGATCCGTGGGGGGGATGAAGGGAGATCCTGGTGGAGCTCCTGGGAAGGACTGGGCTGGTGACAAAGCCCCGGGCACCAAACGCAGGCGTGGTCTGGGAAAACGGGTGTCGCAAGTGGCATTTGAGCGGTGCCACTGTCACAGCGAGGGGCACAAAGTGCCCTTCTCCTTGTGCCTGAGCCATCCTCATGCCCTCCTCCTCCTCCTTCTCCAGATCCAGCACCACTTCCCACCCCGGCAGAGCAGCATCCCACCGAGGAGGAGGAGAATGCTCCAGGGGGGTCCCGGCCGGATCCTGAGCCGGACAAATTCCATCCCAGCCCTCCCCTGGCCAGTGGGTCAGGGTGATTCATCCAGCAGCCAGCTCCGCCGGGAGCTCGCCCGGAATTGCGACACCGTGGGGCTGTTAAAGGCAGCCAGCGCCGAGCCCGGCATCCACGCAGCTTCCTAACACACCCCTGGGGTTGCTATCAACATCCCTGTTGTTCTTAGCAATCGCATCCATCATTTATCATCCCGGCTTTACAACAGAGGCCCAGGGGCCGGGGTGTGACCGTGCAGGACACGATTGCGGCGCTCCCCAAAAGGGGCTTTGGGGTGCAGCCACCCCCCAACTCCCCAGGGTCCAGAGCATGGCAAGCAGGGAGTGCACAACCCTCTCCACAGCCTGGTTCGACCATCGTTTGTTCAACCTTTATTGTGTTCAACTTTCGTTTTATTCCACCATGGTTTTATTCAGCCATCATTTGTTCAACCTTCATTTTGTTCAACTTTGATTTTATTCAACCTCGATTTTACTCAATCTCCATCTTACTCAACTTTCTCACCTCAAGAAGCCCCTGGTGGGGGGTGCAGAGGGGAGGGGTAGCAGGGAAACTCCTCCATGAAGTTTCTTGGCAAAGCCACCGGCCTCGACTCCCAAATCCAGCGCTCCAACCCATGCCAGGGGTGTCCTGGCAAAGCCACATCTCCCGTGCCCTCCCACAGCAGCCTGGCTGCACTTTTGGGAAGGGAGCCCAGCATCCTGCATCCCATTCCCACCCCCAGCTGCCTCCTCAATCCCGCAGGTGTTTTANAAAAAAAAAAAACCACCAAAATCCCTCTCCTTTTTCAACACAAATGTTTTGTCTGAGGTTTCAAAACCCTCCCAGTGTCATCACAGCCTCCTCCCCGCTGGCTCGGACCCCTCACCTATATCCTGCAGGAAAGGTGCAGATGGGCACAGCAGCCGTGCCAGCAACGCCTAAGCCAGGCAGGGATCTGTCTCCCACTGGAAATCCACCCAGCAGAGCCTCCCTCTTTGCACGGGGAGATTCTGGCACTGGGAATGCCATCCTTGGGCTGCCAGGAGGGAGGCAGGAGCCTGGGAAGGTCCCTGCCAAGGATGGTTCAGGTTATGGAGGGCAGGGTTTTATTTCTAGATTAAAAAAAACCTTGCAAAGAGCCAGGCACTGAGGTGATTTATGTTTATTTTGCTCAGTTAATAACCCGTGGCACGTCGTCCCCTGCGGCGTTAGGGTGGATCAGACAAAGCTGCATTTAAATTACAACCGTGCCCAATATTTATTTTTTAATATATTTTTATGGTCGCCTTCCCCATTTATCGTGAGCTAGAAAAATGTCTGGGCCATGCCAAGAGCTGCCTAAGGATCCTAAAGGCTGTAGGGGTAAATCCTTGGAGTTCAGACCCTGGAAAAGTGGGAGAGGTTCTTCAGATCCGTGTTGGAGCGGTGATCCCTGGGCCTGCTCCAACCTGAGCCCCCCAAGGGTGACAATGGGACCCTTCCTGCTCCTTGGGGACCCTCAGCAAATTTTCCCAGGAATTCTGATGAGCCTCAGAGAATTTTTTTGGGATGAGGGTGTGCAGTCAGTGTTGGTCAGTGCCTGCTGGGACGGGGTGTCCTGGCATGATTTTGGGGTTAAAATCACCCAGTTTTGGTGCTTGTGGCTGTGTCAGTCCCCAAACAGACAAATCCATCAGCTGTGAGATCCCAACCCACCCAGATTTAGCTTTCCTGAGGTTCTGCATCTGCCCTGAAAAGAAGTTCCCTATGGAAGGAAAAGTACCTTCTCCACTCCTTTTCTGCCTGGATGTGGCTCAGATCATGATGGTTTATCCATTTTCAGGTGCAGACTGAGAGGGAACAAGTCAAATATCACTCGGAATGGTGAAATTCCATAAATATAAAATTTAATAAATTAAAAGAATGGGCTCTGGGTAAGGGAGTCGGCAGCTGGAGACGGGGTGATTCCATGTGTCCCACCCTCCCTGGGGACCACAGGGCTGGGCTGGACATTCCTGGAGCCTGTGAGAGGAGCAGGAGGCTCCGGAGAGAGGATTGACTCCTGCTCTTCACAGCCATGGGAAACAAAGTGTCTGGGCAGTAAGGATCCGGGTGGGAAGTTTGGATGGAGACGTGGGGTGCCTGTTTTGGAGCAGGGAAATTCTGGGAATCATTCCTGCCTCAGGCCCGGGGTGGCCTGGCCACGTCTGGCTCCGAGCACAAAGCCAGGGCCCTGAGTCATCCCAGGATCCAGGAACTGGGGCTGCGGGGAAGCACCAGAGCAGGAGGCTGAGGAGAAGGTTTGGGATTGGGAAAGCTGGGCTGGCTCCAGCAGGAAGGGGAGGTTTCTCTGGGTTTGGGGTGTGATGGGATCCAGCCTCTGTGGGGTCTGGTCCCTGCATTAAGTCGTTCCCTGCCCTGGGAATGCTGTCAAAACACTCTGGAGTAATAGAGCAGCCAGGAGAGGCCATTCCCAAGGAAGTCTTTCCCATCCTGGCTGGAGGTGACTCTCTCACTCTGGTTCTTCCATGAAAACTATTTCTGTGTTTCTCCGTATTTTTTCCTCTTTCTCCCAATTCCTTTCCCGACGGAGAGCCCACGACAGCCCAGCAGCACAGCAAGGCTGGCATAATGGGATGTGACATTTCTCATCACAAAAGGACTGGCGGGGTCGGGGCTGACAGGCTCCTTCGGGCACCAAACCCCGGCTTGACGGTGACGGGGAGAGCAAGGGAGGGCAGCGAGAGGGTCGGGGTGGCGTGGGCGAGCCGGAGCCGTTTGGGAGCATCCCATGCCCCAGATCCAGCAGCAGGATCCCGCTGGAAGTGAGCTGCTGTTCAAGCAGGCGACTGAGCTGGGAAATGCCAGAGTTTGGGAGTGCTGGGAGCTGGCCGGGCCCTGCCCTGCTCTCTCCTGGCCTCCCTGTGCTCGAGGATAATTGGAGGGAGAGTTTCTCTTGGATCGGCTGTTTGCTCACATGCTTTTTGTTGGGAAGCAGGACGAGCCTGGATGTTTCTGGGAGCTGGGGGAGGAGTGGCCCTCCCCACTGTTGCTAGCTTTGGTGGGGAGGAGGAAACCCCAAAACCTTCACCTTCCTCCGCAAGGACACGGTGGAAAAGATCCAGATGCACCTGCAATTAGCACCTCATCCTTTTATTCCCCGTTCCAGCCTCGCAGGGAAGCTGGGTTGCCATCCCAGCAGCTCTGCCCTTTCCGGGATGCTCCCCTGCGCTCGCTGAGCCGATTCCTCCACCGTGACCTCATTCCAAAGATCACAGGAATTGAGGAGAACAAATCTGGGCTCCCGCTGGGCCAGCTTTGAAGCCGCTCGGCCCCGTCAAACTCCTGCTCGTGAGGAGCAGTGCAGGAGGAGCCCCGGGTGTTTGGGATCTGCTTCCTCCTCGGATAATTGTTGGTTTATGCCGGGCCGGCCCCTCGGCTGCTTCCCATGGGATGCAGCCCCCGCACCTGGCCGAGCCCCCCCGGTGTCCCGGGGTCCCCGGGGCCGGGCTGGGACGTGCTCCCGGCGAGGCAGGAGCAGCCCGGCCCTGCTCGGCTGCACTTCCCTGGGTCCCATCCGTCATCTGTTTGTCCTGGTCCCCTGCCAGCGATTGTGCCGATTCCCACACCCACTTTCCATAACCCTCCGTCCTCGCCCGGGCGAATCGCTGGCGAGAGCTCGCCACCCATCCCTTTCCCCTCCTCTCCGATGGGATCAGACACGTTCTGGAGAGGGGGAAGAAAGGGAAGGGGGTGAAAAGAAAACAAAAAGATCAAGAGGAAAACACTAGGTGACTCACTGCCTTTAATTTATTTGTGTTTATTTATTTATTCCCCCCACCCTCGGCTGCGACGTGCAGGCAGCACCGAGGGCTGGCCGTGAGCTCCCAGGGAGCCTCGCTCGGTGTCCAGGGCACCAGAAATGACAGGGATAAAATTCCCCACTCCTTTGGCCGAGGAAAAGATCGCGGGGAGGAGCTCCTGGCACTCGAACTGTGTGGCACAGATTTTTCAGGCTTCCCAGGTCTCTGCACGAGCATCCCGTGCCCCGGCAGCTCTCGACACCACCCGTCACAGACCGGAGGGTGGGAATATCTAATTCCACCTCCTACACCGTGTCCTCGGCAGGGGAAAGAGAGAAAGAGGAGATAAAAGGCTGGGAAGCTCAAATGGTGTCATTAGGAACGATTAATGCTCTCATTAAAGGGCATTAATAAACGCGGCAGCTCATCAGTGTCCATTAGCTCGGCTCGTGGCAGGGATCTTTGGGAGCTGCCGGAGTGTGATGCTCCCCTCGCCCTCAGCGGCGTGTCAGCAAAGGGGAAAGGGGCTGGAGGGGGGGCTATTCCTTCTACAAACCATTCCCTGAGGAAAAAACAAGGAGAAAATGTCACGGGGCGTCACACCCCCACCTCTCGAATCCCTCCCGTATCCCGGCAGCCGTGCCCAGAGCTTGCTCCTTGCTCCCAGGATAGCTGTTTACTATTAGAGAAAAAAAAAAAAAAAGGCAGGGAGTGCTCATCCCGACTTTCTCCCTCCCGCCCTCTTCCTGTTCTTGCCTCTTAAAAAGGAGCTTTATCCTTTGACTCTCCCATGCCCGGGGCTAGCGAGGAACCCGCAGCATCTCGGGGCGAGCAGGCAGCCCACATCAGCGGGCAGGGAAGCAGGGAGGAGGCCCGGCCTGTCCCGATAAGCCCCTGGCAAAGCCAGGAATAGCAGCGCGGTCCCCGCACGGGAGCGTTCCTGCCAGGAGCAGAGAGAAACGCGCAGTCCCTGCCTTTGAAGAGCCGGGGCTGGCAGCCGGCCCGGCCGCACGGCGAGCTCGGGATGCGCTCGGGATGCGCTCGGGATGCGCTCGGGATGCGCCGGCAGCTTCCCCCCGCCGGGCAGCGGCACATTTTGGGGGAGCAGGCACAGCTGGAGGGCTCGGGCACGTGTGCACATCTGGCCGGAGGAGGCGCGAGCCCCTGTGGGTGGGCTGGCTGCGCACATCTGGGTGGGCGCTGTCGAGCATCTGCACGGAGCGGGTTTGCGCATCTGGATGGCGCTGGTTTGCACATCTGGGCAGGGCCACAGCAGCCCCACGGCGCTGTGCGTCCCCTCCAGCACCCCCGGGTGCTTCTCCCCTCACATCCCGCTCTGCACCTTCGCCTCCCGCTGTGATCCCAGGCACCCAAACCTGCCCAAGTCCTTGCTCGTCACCTCCCTGTCACCGGCACATTTCAGCCACAGCTGCCAAGGTGGCGAGCCGGTGTCTGGGAGCCGATATCCAAGGATCTGAGCGAGCTCTTGGCTCCCGGTGACCTTTGGTGTGCCAGGGGCAGCTGGCAGGAGGCTGTCCCCGGTCGTGACTCAGTGAGGAGCAGTTTCCTTGGGAGGGAAAGGCAAACTTTGATCGTGGGGACCCGAGGCACCGAACCCTGTTCCCCACGTGCACTTTTGCTGGGAGTTATCTGAGGCATCATTTTTTTCGGGATAATAACTGCCAGGGCAGGTTAGGACGGAGGAGCCCTGGCAGCGGAGCGTGTGTGGGCAGGACTGGAATAACGGGTGCCGTAGGAGAGGATTTACGAGCACTGGGAGGTTGGGAATGGCCGGGAATAGCACAGCAGGTCAGGGGTGAGGTGGGATCTGTGGGGCCAGGATGTGGATGCAGCTCCTGTTATTGTCCCTTTGTCATCCATCCAGTCCCCACAGGATGCTCGGTGTCCCAGGAAAGGCTCCCTGCTCCCGGGAAGCATCCCAGGGTGGGGATGGGGAGCAAAGCCTCCAGTGGGACACGCTCTGCAAGCAGGAGTTTCTGCTGAGAGCAAAGCCAAAGCTTTGCCATGGGAATGCTGGCAGAAATCACCACAATCCCACCTGGAATGGCCCAGCTTTCCCAAATATTGGTGTGCCGAGTAGCACCGAGGCTTTTAACGGAATTATTGTGGCTTTCCTGGTGTGCCACAGCCTGGGTCCCTGGCCTGGATCTCCAGACTATGGACCATCTCTGTGTGCAGGTGACAGCAGTGTCACCTGTGTGCCAGGGCATTGTGGATCAAGCCCCTAAATCCCAAATAGCCAAAGAAAAGCCCTGGCACACTCCTTCCCACCCACCTGGAGAAAATTATCTTTATGAGGAAATGATGAGAGAATGATCTTTACAAGGAAAACACACCAAATCTTGGAAAATGAATCCCTGGGGAGAAGTGGGCACAGCTGCAGGGGCAGGAGGGGTCCATCCCCCTGTGTATTTCTCCTGAGGATGCCAATTTCACCTAAATTCCCTCTTTTTGTCCTTTCAGGGTTCAGATCTGAGGGTTGGGAAGATCAGAGGGAAGGTCCTGACAAGTGAGTGCAGACCCCAAATGAGGGGACGGGGTCTCAGCCAGCTGGGACAAGGGGGTGGCAGTGCTGGCTGGGGTGGGCACGAGGGAGGGACACAAGGTGGGGACACAAGGAGTTCCCTAGGGCACAGCTGGGCACTCTCTGAAACAGGAGCCACCTTTTCTCTTATTTTTTCTAGAGGCAAAAGTGGTTTAAAAACTCCCCAGCGGTTGGAAAGGCTCCAGTGCAAAAAGAGGGGGGAGGGATAAAACCCAAAAGAAAAACACAAGGTAAAAGCAGGTGAATCCCAACAACTCTTGTGATGTTGCAGGAACAAAGAATTCCGGTTCAAAATGGGCCAGCTGTGGCTCGGGGAGGTCACACCAGGGGAGAGGGGCTGGGGGCTCACCTGGCTGCAGGTGACTGAGTCCTGGCAGAGCTTCAGCCCCTTGTCCCTTGGTGTCACATCCTCCTGTCCCTGATGGAGACCGAGGGGTGGCTGTGCTGTGCTTCGGGGGTGCTGTGCATCCCATGGCTGTCCCTTTACCAGGGACAACCAGCCCCCTCTGTCCTCAGCAGACATGCCCTGAGCCAGCTGCAGGCCCCACATCTGGGCAGCTGTGCACTGCTCCCTCCCAGCCTGGAGCACAATGTGGACCCCAAGACCCCCCTGGGGCAGCCCGAGGGGTGCTGGCCATGCCCTGGCAGGGGGCTGGGGGTCTCAGGTTTTTCTCCCCCAGCACATCTCCTGCCCGGGGGGGGCTGCACCCAGCAGGGAGGGTGCAGACATGGGAAGGGGGATGGAGGAGAGCTCAGGGTGATCCAGGATGTGGTGAGGGGCTGGTTTGGTGCCTCTCTGCCCATGGGACACCTGAGCTGCTGCGTGGTGAAGGGTCACAGTGCAGGGAGCTGCGTGGGAGAGCTGATCCCGGCCTGGAGGGATCCACCAGGAGGGTGATGGATAACTGGTTCTGGCGGGAGTTTCAGCTCCGAGGGATGCTCAGCCCTTCTCTTCTGCATCCCAGGTTACAGCCGGCCCAGGCCCCCGCCCTACAGCGGCTACCACCGCTACCAGTTCCGCCTCTACCAGCAGCCGGCAGACGAGGCCATCGCCCTGAGCTCCGAGGAGGCGGACTCGCTGGGTAAGGACCCGCTGTGCCCTCGGTCCCGGCCCCGAGGGGCTTTTCCGGGGCTATGGATAATGCCGCGTGCTCCGGCAGGCTGGGGATGCTCGCTCGGTGCAAAGGGATCCTTACAGGGGACGTGGGTGAGGTGTAAAATCCTCACCAGGCAGCAGAAGCCCTTGGAAAACGTCTGGTAACGGCCTGGCTAGCGGGATCGGAAGCAGGGAGAGATGTGGGCTGTGAAATGCAGCCCTTGCTGGCACATCCCCCCAGCCCGAGCCGCGGGAGTTGCATCACCGGCACCTTGGAGCAGGCGGATAAGGATCAGCCGTGGGGAAGGTTTAGCAAGGGATTGCTCAAACCCGGCTGACACAACGCCCGCCAACTCCCAGCTCCTCCCAAAATCTTCCACGGAATGGATGGAGCAGCCGAGACCCCCGAGACGCCAAGGCACCCGTTCCTGCTGCTCCATCCTGGGGCACGGGCAGCCTGCAGGACCCCAGGATGGGCAGGGATCCATCCTGCCCTGTGCCAAGCGTGGGCTCCTCCCTGCCCTGCCTGCAACTCGGGGCTCTGTGGCTCCCGTGGCCTCCACAAGGGAAATTTCAAAACTTTCCCAGCTGGGACCACATGAGCAGGGCTCGACGGGCAGGTCAGGTCGGTGCGTCTGCGCTGCGCTGCCTGACTCACCCCGCGCCTGGTGACCCACAGCGCACAGCCCGGAGTGGGGCTGGATCCGGGGGGTCTCAGACAGCCCCCGACCCCCTCCCCGGCACCGAGCCGTGGTGCTCATCCCCTGGCCGGAGCGGGATGAGGCTGCCACGAGCCTCCCTGCGGGTTCTCCCCGCCCTTGGCTTTGTTTTCTGGCTCATTAGCTCCTCTTCTTAATGACACTGCTGATGTCACCCCCCTGCCAGCGGAGCCGGCCCCTCATTCCTGCTCGGAGGAGAGGGCTCCGTGTTGTGCCCACATTCCCACCGCAGCACCCCGGAGCTGGGAAGGGGCGCACAGACACCCCCAAGGAGCTTTTTCCAGATAAATCTTCTTATTAGCAGGATATGCGGCTCCAGCCCCCCGGATGTCACCGCCCGAGGAAGGTCCCCCAGCACCCCGCTGTCCCCAAGGCGTGGGGTGGCCGGGCATTCCCCAGCTGGCGCTGGCTCCTTCCCATCTGTTTTTCCCAGCCCTTCCCGCGCTTCCTGGGAAAGACCCAGCGGATATTTTTCCGCAAGATCCAATGCCTGAGCATCGTTTGTCAGGCAGCTGCAGGGGTCTGGCAGGGGCTCCTGTTTAAGGAGTTGGCTGAAGGTTTTTTTAACCATTTCAGTGCTGCATCAAACCCTTGGCCTGGCCAGGGGATGCTGCTGGATTGAGACACCGACAGCCCATCATCTTTATTCCCAGGGAATGAGCCCTAAAAGCAGCCACAGGATGAGATTTTGGTGTCTCAAGGGTTTGAAATAAATCCATCCCCAAGGCAGTGGGATAAACGCCGATGGATCCGCTGGCGCATCCAGCCCTGCAGTGCGAAGGCAGCGCATGGAGGGGAGAAGCAGACACCTTTGGCAGAAGGTGGGAACGAGGAGGGGTGACCCCAATCCCAAAGGATCATGGCTGAGAACCCAGCCCGGGCTCTGCCTTGCTCCTCTCCTGCAGTAGCAGCGATGCAGGTTCTCCCGGCGATGCCGCAGGCACACTTTCCATCCTTGCTCGCAATTTCCCATCTTAGTTGGCCTCAAATGAACCCCTTCTTGCTGTTTTTACTCGGTCCTACCTCTGGTGACAGCGACATCTGTCTCACCACGGATGGGGACACCCATCGACACCAAGCCTGGACAGGGACACGTCCTGACCGAGCACAGGAGTGGCACTGGCCCATCCCAGCCTCGGGATGCGTCCACCCTCCGGTGCTGCATCCCTGTGCTGGGCATCCCTCCCTCCGGCAGCTCGTCCCCTGGCAGAGCTGAGCCCACCAGAGCGTTTCTGCTCAGCTCCCAGAAAAATTCCCTCCTGGCACGGGGTGTGTTCTGGAGGCCAGGCCAGGCAAGGTCCCGGACCAAGCGTGGCCGAGCCGGGGGAGGTGACAGTGCCAGGCGGGATGGCAGGAGCTCGGCCGGAGCCTCCAGAAGAGGGCACTAAACCAGGACCTGCCCGCGTCGCCTGTCCCTGCTCCTGGAAAACATCCCTGGGAATTTAAAACGCGAGGGGCAACGGCGAGCGTGGAAAAGCAATCCGTGTTTCTTGTCCCTCCTTGCCTGGCTGTGCAACGCCAGCAGCTCAGAGGAGCGGGGCATTTCCACGGTGGCTCCAGTGCCCACCCTGCCGTGGGGGGTGTCCCAGCTGGGCTGGCACTGACGGGCACAGTTCGGGTGCTGGAAGGGCTGCAGGACCTGGACACGTCCCCCTGTCACTCGTGGCAATGTGGAAATCAGTTGTTTACGGCCGAGGTGTTTCTCCAGGGCAGCTCTTGAGCAAAAATCTTGTTTCATCAGGAAAAAAAACACCTTGATCCTTCCCTGTGTGTGTTTCTGATCAATCCCGGCACCAGCCGGCTCCGTGTGACCTCGGGCAAATAACTCAGAGCCTCAGTTTCTCCTCTGGAGTCTGATTCACTTCCATTTTTGGCCGTGCCACTAAATTGTCACCAAGCACCAGCTCCGTCCCCGCTCAGTACCGAAGTTGGGGACGTTTGGGGTGTCCCCACGGCTCTTCCTGCTACTCACCCCACTTCCCTCGCAGCCAGGAGTGTTACAAGCCATAGCTGTGTTTTGGGGAGATGCAAGATAATCGTTTGTGGTCTGTGAAATGTCACAGCCACCGTCGCATCCCGAGGTGGCAGCGCTCGCCACAGGCTCTGATCCACGGGAAATCCCTCAGCCGGGGGAATTCGGGCACCCACCACACCCCGGCTATGGTGCTGGGGAATTAAAGTTCCCCCACAGCTTTCATCGAGGGGGATCTTTAATCAGCACAAAATCTTGAGGCTTAATTGCACCTGAGTTCATCCCTCTGCTTCCACCTTTTCCCAGCAGCTCTGGCGAGCTGCGGAGATGCTCCAGCATTCCCAAAGCCCCTCCTGCCCTGAAAGATGTTTTACAACGGGGAATGGATTTTTTTCCTCCCAGAAATTTTGCCTCCGGGAAGCAACAAGTCCTTTGGGGAGCGGGGACAGGGGTGAGCCCGGCCAGCCTGTGGCTCCATCCCTCTCCAGCTCCAGCTCCGGATCGGGGCCGCGGCTTTGACTCATGAGCCGACCTTGTGCGCCTCCAATCCGATCCACCCAGCTGGAAAATCGGGTTGGACTGGGCCCCGGCGGGGAGGGAAAGGCTGCGGCTGGGACGGGAGGCGGCAAAGGGCTGCGGGGAGAACACGGTGCCGGCCCAAGTCCCCGGGTGTCACTTAATGGTGACCAAAGCAGCTGCCGGCCTCCCGCCCACCTCCGCTGGGACATCATTAATCTTGGCAGAGAAGCATCAGGGCTCCCATCAGGAGAACATTCCCGCTGATGAGGCTGATAAATTACAGCCGGGGGGCCGGGGGAGGAGGGGAACGGCGTTTGGGGGGTGGGCAGGAGACAACGGCGGCGCTGGGAAACCTGTGGGATTAGAGGGATGCCGAGATCCCCGAGCCCAGCGGTTGCCTCGTGCCTCAGTTTCCCCATCGGGTGCTCCGGGCTCAGGCGGCCGCGCACGTGTGGGTGTCAGCGGGCACTCCTCTTCCTCCGGCGGGTGCGCAGATAAGGCCCAAGTGGGATGATTTAATCCTTTGGGAAATGAGCTTGAAAACGGACCAAGCCACGGATGAAACGCAGTATTGTTGTGGCAGGGAGAGGGGACAGTGGCACCGCGACCTCGGCTCCCCGGCTGGCCCCCTGCTCCTTTCCCGGCTCCGTGATCCCAGTGACTCACAGTCCCCAGCCCTGGGAGCCAGCTGGGGTGATTTGGGATGGCTGGCACGGGGATGTCACCCTGTGCCGGGAGCTGGTCGCGCCGGGATGGGGCACCCGCTTTGGGGATGCACCCGAGGGGTTGGATTTGGTGGGGGGGGGACCCGGAGCCCCAAGGCTGGCACCCCCCGGTGCATCCCCCCTTTGCCACACCCACGGCCGCCCCGGGGCTTTCCCTAGCCCCACAGGCCGGGCACAGCCGGTGCCAGGGCAGGTAGGAAAGTAGGTCAGGAAAAACCCCGGCCCCACGCGCGGGGCTCGGGCCGGGACCGGCGCCTGCAGCCCCGCAGAGGCTTTGCCTCCCCCGGCTCCTTTCATCCGCGCCTCTCCGGAGGCTCCGCGAACATCAGTGACAGCTCCGGCACCCCTGGGAGTCGGGGGTGCCGCTTCTCGCTCTCACCCCGGCCCCGCGTGGCACCGGCTGCTCTCCCGTGGGGTTTTCCGAGCGCTTTGAAAGCCTCCGGATGAAAGGCACCCGGCGAGGGCTGCAGGCGCAGCGGGAGCCGCACCCCCGAGGCTCCTTCCCCTGGTGCCACCTTCATCGGGACCCCCAGCGCTGAGGGGGCTGGGCTGAGACCCCGAAGTGAGGAGCTGCCCTTCCTGCCAAGGTGGAATTTGGGGATGGAGGTGCTTGTGGCTCTGTGTCCTGGCTGGCGGTGACCCCAGTGCAGGACATTGGGACTGTCCTTGCTCTCAGCTGGGTTTGGGTCCTCGGAGGGTGGCAGGGGACACCTGGGACCCTCCAGCAGCAGTCTGGCTCGTTCCAACATCTCATCCCATCTGGAATGTGGGATGCAGGTTCTTCCTCAGCATCCTGTGAGCTCCTTCCCTGGCCTTGGAGCATCCCAGCCGAGGCCTCCCACAGCTCCGGGAGGGCACAGGGTGCGGTGCCGTCACCACGAGAATCTCCAGAGCTGTTTTTGGAGCTCAGAGCCCGAGGTGGAGAGCAGGTGGGAGCTCCACCAGCTCCCTGAGCCATCACCACCCCACGGAGGTGATGCAGCAGCTCAGGTTTTGCTCAGCACTTTTGCAAGAGCAAAGGGGACGCTGTGCTCCGGTCGGGGCTGAGATGTGACAGCAGATAAAGGCTGCCAGGCTGCTGCGTGACATTAAAGAGCAACCAGGAAGAGGAGAGGACAGGTTTCAGATAAACAATGGGCCTCTTTCCCCGGTGGCCCACAAGGAGGGTCAGCGTGAGCTGTTTGGGTGCCAGGGAAAGCCCCGCCGGGCAGAGCAGGATGCTCTGGCAGCCGCCAGCCAGACACAGGCTCGGTGCCCGACCCTGGCAGGGCACAGGGGGATTTCTGCCGCACAGGGGCCGGGTATGAGGGAATCCCTCCTGCCCTTTGCCCTGGAGAGGGTTTCCCTGCTGCCTACGTGGGTAAAACCACAGCTGGATCCAGCACAAGCTGCCCCCAGACCTCTGGGATCCTGGGGTCAGAGCAGGCGCTGGGGGAGGAGGGCCAGGAATGAGGAACCCCCTCGGCTCCAGCACTCTGGAGCAGCAGCTCAGTGAATGCCGGTGAGGGGGACAGGGGATCTCCTGTGACATCCCCAGGGGGATTTCCAGCCAGGCCACCCCCGAGGTGGGCTCGTAGGAAGCCGTAGGAAGGTTTGCTCCAAAGGTCAGGGGGCAGGAGAGGAGCCAACCCCACGTTCCCCCAGGATGCTCAGAGCTGGGGTCCCCGTGACTCCTCGCTGTCCCTGGGGCCTCCTGGGGTGTGCAGGATGTGGTTTGGGGCACAGCAGCAGCTGCACAGGGCTGCTCCCCTCTCCAGCCCTCCTCCAGGCCTGCTCACCCCTTTTTCCTCTCTCCCCAGGCGCCTGGGACTTGAAGGACTTCGTGGAGGATTTTAATCTGGGCCACCCTGTAGCCTCGACCCAGTTCCTCACCAAAAACCACAACGATTAACTCGGGCCATCTCTTCCCTGCCCTGCACATCCCCACACCACAGAGCCACCTCTGCCCGGAGCAGAGGGGACCCCAGGACCCACTGAGGATGGACTCACCCTGCTCCCAGCCCAGAGCCACAGCACCAACCCCAACCCCTCCCAAAGCCAAGTTCTCTTTCCCTCTGGGGAACATGCCAAGAGGTGCCCCAGCTCGCCTGGGTATCCCAGGAATTCTGGCATCTCCCCTTCTCCTCCCTTCACCCCATTTCTGACTTGACCCCCTGCATGTCCCCCTGGAACTTTGGGGACTTTGAGTTTGATGCCTGCAGATTCCTGAATAAAATTTGGATGGAGCACAGGGGGCTCTGTGGTGGCAGTGAGCACGGGGCAGGGGCAGTGGCAGTGCCAGGTGAATCTGGCATTCCAGGATCTGCACAGGATGAGCAGACTCCTGTGGGCAATGGGAGCAGGGAGTGGCCAGCCAGACCCTCGTTTAGGTGACCCCAGGGTCACCCAGGAGGGGACAGTGATGCCTGTCCAGGGGTCTCTTGGTGGCACCGCGTGGGAACCGGGCACAGAACTGGGCACGGAACTGGGCACTGCCCCGGCCCTGCCCTGCCTTTGCCCTCAGCCCATTTCTCTTGGAAAGCAAAACCAAAATTAAAGGCATAAATCAGCAGAGCTCTGCCTACTGGCCACTTAGCCGGACCTCCCCTTTAATTAGATCCTTAATTAGGCTTTCATCTAAGACTCAGTTTTCTCCAAGGCTCAGATTCACCTGCCTGCAGGTCCTTCCTGAAGCACGTCCCGGTGTCTGCGCTGTGACAAAGCCACCTCTGTCCTGCCCATGGCCAGGAATAATATTCCCCTTGGAACAAACCATGGGGAGCAGAAGCCCAGGGCATTTTGCAGGCAGGGGAAACTGAGGCACGAGGGGATGACTTGCTCAGGGCTGGGCAGGGAGGCCTGGGATCCTTCAGAGGAGTTGTGATGCTCTGGTTGCTGCATCTCAGCTCTGCATCAGTGCCTGGGACTGGAACAGAGCAACCTGATCCCAAAAAAACACCTCTGTGCCATCCTGCTGGTCACCTTCCCTGGGACCCTGGCAGTGAGAGCAGATTTCAGTCCTGGGGTGTTAAACGTGGATTTCAGTCCTGGGGTGTTAAATGTGGATTTCAGTCCTGCACTGGGGGGTTAAATGTGGGTTTCAGTCTTGCACTGGGGGGTTAAATGTGGGTTTCAGTCCTGCCTGGGGGGGTTAAACTTGGCCGGGACTTTCCCTCCAGGAAGTGGCTCTTTGCCTTGGAGGGGCTGAATGACACCAGGGTCCTGCAGAGCTCGTGTCCCCTCCAGGAAGGATCAGGGTATCCAAGGGGGATGCAGGAGCAGGATCCAGGCTTGCCCTAGGCACACAACACTGGGTGAAGCTGCAGGAGCTGGTGGGAAGGAAAGCAACAAAAAAAGGAAGCTGGGTAACACCACAACCCAGGGAAAAAAAAACATGAACCCCGCTGCCACTGGTGCTAAGATTAGCAGCAGAGGAAATGACACTGAGATGTCATGGAAGTCTGCTAAAGTTGGATTTCTCCTTCTCTTTTTCTATCCCTGCCCTCAGAGCAGGGTGTAATTGGCCTGGCAGATCGGAGCGAGGCTCCGGTGTAAATGAGAGGTCACGGCTCTGCTGACATCCTGCAGCCAAACTCCACCATCCTTCCTTCCCTCCCTGCCCTCAGCTCCTTGTGGCTGGGGTGGTTATTTCTGGTGGAGAAAAGGCAGTGGGATGTTTATCCTTCTAGGAAATTATCACCGTTGTTCCTGGGTTTAATTGGGGATGAGAAAAGTCATGCTGAGCTGGGATTGGGATCACTGGGAGCCAGGGCCCAGAGTGATCCACTGCCCTGTGTGACACTGATGGGATGGGAATGGGATGGGATGGAAATGGGAATGGGGACAGAGATGGAGAATGGGGATGAGGGGACGGATGGGGGTGGAGATGGNGATGGGATGGGATCCATGGGATGGGACGGGATGGGGATTGAGAATGGGGATAGGGATTGAGAGTGGGAACAGGGATTGAGAGTGGGAACAGCGATGAGGACAGGGATGGAGAATGGAAATGGGGATGAGATGGAAAATGAGAACGGGGATGAGGATGAAGGTGGGGATGGGGACAGGAATGATCTAGAGCAGGAACCTGCCCAGCTGGCTGCAATATCCCTGTGCTGGGATGATCCCTGCCAGGACACAGCACCAGGCACCTGTGGCCTTGTGGGGACACTCGGGCCCACTCAGGGCTGCAGACGCAGCAGCCCTGGCCAGCCCTGCACCACAAACTCTCACTGGGCTGCACACAAGGCCTCCACAGCATGGAAAATATTAATTGTGATTTTCTGGTTCACTTTTTGATTATTTAGAAAGAGTGAAGGAAAAAACTGACAAGGAGGAAGCCACGTACAGTCACTCTGTGCTGGTCCCACCCCCTTTATCTCTCCTTCCATTCGCTCACCATCGGCGCGAGAGAGAAAAGAGAAGCTGAGCCTCTCAGCTGCCTAAATGTAGAAAGTTTTGCTTCTAAATCAGTTTGTGATGGAAAGGAAACACGTCACGTCCCTGGGGAAGTGGCTGGTTTTGAGCAGCCACAGCCCCAGCGCCGATTGCTGCAATGGAACAGCCCAACACTGAAATAGCTCCGTGCTCTGTTATTGTCACCCAGAGAAGTTTTTTTCACTGTCTACGGGTGTCATTTTTAGCCTCCAGAGGAAGTTTTATTTGTATTTGTTACCTCGACTTTCCACTGTCGTGGCTTCGTGACTTTTTCGTGTGAAGGGCTGGGAGAAAACAGAGTGGGGTGAGCTCAGGTGTGGGGTCAGTGGGGTGTAAGCTGGGACCTACAGCACCAATGGCATAGCCCAGGAATTCCAGCATGGATTCGCCAGCCCTGCAGAGCCCAGCTGCATCCCAAGGCCACAAATGCACGGAAACACAGAATGCCAGGGGTTTTGGGGGGCTGTGAGCTGAGCTGAGCCCAGGCATGGCTGTGGGATGGACACAGCTCCCCTTTGCTCTCCCAGGATGGGGCTCTGAGCTGGGTTTGGGCAATTCCAGCCCCTTCCCAAAGCAAGCCCACCCACTCCATGGGATGACTGAGGGAGAAGAGGACTTGGAATTTAAAAATCAACAATGAACTTGTGAAAATTGAGTGCTCCTGGTGAGAAACAGCAGCGCTCAGCAGCACATGGGGGGTGTTCCTTGCCAAAGCTGGGTGGGACACCAGGAGAAGCTCGTGCTAAACATGAGCCCTAAGCCAACAGGATAACAATTACTTGTTTTTAATAATCACTGAAATAATTAATGGAAGGAAGTCTCAGCCCCTGGCTGAAGCGGGGGCAGCCCTGGGTCTGATGCAGAGGGCTCACCCCAAGAAAATGCAGATTTAAGGCAGGGGGTGTTAAGGAGCAGGTACTGGGGGACACCTCTGGCACCCCCAAAGCCTCGGTGGCACCTGGGGATGCCACAGGGACAGCCCAGCTGCCAGGAGCTCGGCAGTGCCAGGCAGCAGCTCCCCCTCAGCCAGGGACTTGCTCAAGAAGGGATTAGCAGGATCAGCTGATGATGATCTAAGCGCATAACTATATCAACCTGCGAATTAATTACTGATATCTCACACCTCGGAGCTCCTCTATCTGCAGATCTCTGCACTCCTCAAGCATTCCCTGAGCTAAGCCTGGCTGCACCCCTCGGGAAATAGGTCAGGAGGGATAATCCCCAAATCCCCACACGCTGCTGGGGACGAGCAGCGCTGCCCGTTTCGGGAGCAGACGTGGGAGAATCCCCCGGCCAGCTGAACATCAGCAGCCCCACGGGATGCTGAGGCACCCAGCTCTCCACGTCAGCCACGGGGTGGGCGACACTGGCATGATCCAGTGAGGAGCTCCCAGCCCTCGTCCTCGTGCTGGGGACACACAAAGCCCCCGGTCTGGGGGTCCTCTCGTGCCTCGGGGATGGGGATGGGGGTGGGAGCCTGCACTGGGAGCTGGTGCTCGGCTTTGCTGCTCCAGGAGCCAGCAGCCGGGCGGGCCCTGGGAGGGGCACCTGGGCCGTGACAGGAATTTAGGGCTCCTGAAGTAATAGGGAAGGTAGGACAGGGACGTGTCCCCACCTCTGTGTCCGTGCCAGCACCCAGAGGGGACCAGCGGGCCGCAAGGGGCACGCAGGCTGGTCCTGCAGTGATGGTTTCATTAATTAGCAATAATTAATTATTATTGGGCCTCCAAAATGCTATATAACATCAGAGGAGCTTTGTGGGGCTGTCTGGGGGTCTGTTAGAGCTCGTTTGCTGTTGGGGTCCTGGACCCTCATCCTGCTCACTGGGGCTGGACCATTCAGCCGTGCTCTGGCAGCATCCTGGGATGCAAATTCCAGCAGTTCCTGAGGGAAAGCAGCAGCTCAGCTGTGCCCAGAGACGCTGCCAGGCATCCTGGGATAAGCATTCAAGGGATGCTCAGCGGGGAGAAACTCAGCCCAGGTTTTGTTTCCTCTTTCAGCTGCTCCCTGGGTCGGTTTGAGCTGGGTTGGTCCGCGGCAGCGGGAAGCTCCCAGCCTCTCCCACTCCTCCGGGAGCCACGAGCACCTTCAGATGTGGTTTGCCCCAAAACGCTCCTCGGCAGAACAAAAAAAAAACCAAAAAAAAAAAAAAAAAAAACCACAAAAACCCAAAGCCTTTTTGATATGGTGGTCCCAGCCCAGCAGCTTCGCTCCTGCCCAGGAGCCGCAGTGCCCGGGTGCCTGGCACTGCCCTGTTTATCCCAGCTGGCTGCGGGAGGAGGCGGATGCCTGCGGGGCTTTGCATCCCAAGGTGTGGTGGAAAGAGCCGGATGGCTCTGCCAGCCGCCCCTGCTGCTCCCCGGCCAGCACGGACGGACTCGCCCCGCGGCCCCGGCCCGGCCTGCCCTCACTTGTCGGCAGCTCTCGCTTCCCATTCCCTGCCCGCAGCCCCGCGGGTCCCCAGCCAACCTCACATTTCCTCATTGCTAGGAAATGGCGAATTCCCCCCGGGCTGGTTTCAATGGCTCACAGATCCCTCGCCTTTGGCCTCTCCCCAGTTTCTCCTGGGCTGGTTGTAGCACAGCCCGCGGGAGCAGCGCTTTTTCCCAGGCACGCAGCCTTTGGAATTCTCTGTCTGGGAGGATATCCCGCCCCTCACACCGTGCTGGATTCACCCCTCTGTGCTGACACAACACCGAGCCCTTTTTCCGTTGGATGTGGCAGATCTGGGGGGTTCTGACGTCCTTTGCTCCTCTCCATCAGCTCACTTCTCCAGAGTGTTGTCATGTCACAGCTCCGGGAGCTGCAATTCCAGTGTCCAGTTCCTCTTCTGTTTCTTGGTTTCATGTTAAAAAATGCCTTTGTGGTCCCTCTCTGCAAACCCCTCGTGGGGTCACTCCAGGGCTCCTTCCTGGGGCCACCACGCCGAGGTTGCTGCTGGTCCCGTAAAGTCATCCTTGAGTTTGCAGCCTGCTCCACGCCTGATCCCTGGCTGGAATCCCATCCTTCCCACTGGTGCTGCTCCCTTGGGACCACTTTCACTCTGGGCCTACTCTGTAGTTTCCCTGTTAATCAGCTGTCTCCTTATCTCCAGGTCACACTGCACCAGCTGCCACTGCTATTGTTCCCCAGCTGGATAATAACAGGAAGGGCTTGGAAAACCAGACCTGTGTCAGACTGAGATGACCCAGAGGTTCCCAGCTCCCCCAGAGCACTCAGCAGCCCCTTGTTGGCACAACCTGGAGTCACCCACCCACCCCTGGGAGCAGCCAGAGTTGTGGGGTTGGAGTCACCCATCCCTGGGAGCAGCCAGAGTTGTGGGGTTGGGGTCACCCATCCCTGGGAGCAGCCAGAGTTGTGGGGTTGGGGTCACCCATCCCTGGGAGCACTGGGAAATTGTGGGATTGGAGTCACCCACTCCTGGGAGCACTGGGAAGTTGTGGGGTTGGGGTCACCCACTCCTGGGAGCACTGGGAAGTTGTGGGGTTGGAGTCACCCACTCCTGGGAGCACTGGGAAGTTGTGGGGTTGGAGTCACCCATCCCTGGGAGCACTGGGAAGTTGTGGGGTTGGAGTCACCCAGTCCTGGGAGCACTGGGAAGTTGTGGGATGCTCTTTGTGGAGAGCCTCCCCCCACAGCACCCCAAGCGTTCCTGCCGGTGCATCCCTGGCCTCCAGCCATCTCCCAGGGCTGTTCCCTTCAGGAGCCAAGCCCGGCCAGCCAGAACCCATTTCCCAGGATCAGCAAGATGTTTGGAGCTCTGCTCCAAAGGGCTTTTCCTCCTCATCCCAAGATTTTCATCCTGCTGCCACACAGGGTGAGGCAGGACTGATCCCTGCCTCGCCACGGGGGAAACTGAGGCAGGAAAGGGCTTCCCACAGCCACCCACAATGCTCCCAGAGTTCCCCCCCACCAGCCACCCTAGGGTTTGGCTTATGGGGATCCATTCTTTGGGATCTACCCAGGGACACCCCAGGGCAGCAAATTCTGCCTGTGGGTCCCTTCCTCCCCTGCAGGAGGAGCGAGATGCCAGTCTCCTTTTCCATGAAGGAGATACTGGTCTCCTTTTCCATGAGGGAGATGCCCGTCCCTTTTCCAAGAGAGAGATGCCCATCTCCTTTTCCATGAGGGAGATGCCCATCTCCTCTTCCATAAAGGAGATACTGGTCTCCTTTTCCAAGAGGGCAATGCCCATCTCCTTTTCCATGAGGGAAATGCCCATCTCCTCTTCCATAAAGGAGATACTGGTCTCCTTTTCCATGAGGGAAATGCCCATCTCCTTTTCCATGAGGGAAATGCCCATCTCCTCTTCCATAAAGGAGATACTGGTCTCCTTTTCCATGAGGGAAATGCCCATCTCCTTTTCCATGAGGGAAATGCCCATCTCCTCTTCCATAAAGGAGATACTGGTCTCCTTTTCCATGAGGGAAATGCCCATCTCCTTTTCCATGAGGGAAATGCCCATCTCCTTTTCCAAGAGGGAGATGCCCATCTCCTTTTCCAAGAGGGAAGTGCCCATCTCCTTTTCCAAGAGGGAAATGCCCGTCTCCTTTTCCATGAGGGAAATGCCCGTCTCCTTTTCCATGCATATTTCAGTGCGAGTGTTTCCAAATATTTCCGGAGGAGGAGGGTGTGGAGTTTTCACAGGCAAATCAGGAAAACCAAGGTGAGGCAGGAGACAGAGTTGGGAAGGACACAGGCCGGGAGGGTGTTGGTCCAGGATCAGGAAGGCTGCCCAGCAGTTTCTCCTGGCTGAAGTTCCCTCAGACAGAGTTTGGCCTGAAATGAGGATTTCCCACGACCGACAACAACAAAGAAAATCTCTCCTCCCCCAGAAATTACAGATTACCCTGAATCCCACCCCTGCCAGTGCTGAGGATGGAATGCACAGAGAATAAACTGCGGCTGGTACAGCCACCTCTGGGCAGCTGCTGTTTGCCAGAGAGAACCGACACCCCTGAAGTGCCACACCAGCCCAGCACTTGCAAACAAAACAAAACTCACAGCCCTGAGTAACCACCGAGGCTTGGTCAGATATCCCCGCGACGCCCACCCCGTGCTTTGGGTGGCTCGGGGTGTGTTTTTTCCCTCTCCAGGCTGCTCGAGAAAAGTTTGTGTTGTCGACCATCCAGGCAGCCGCCTACACACATGGCCCCGGCACAGCCGTCCCCCGGGGGTAGGAGGCCGGTGACCTTTCAGGTCCCCACCAGCCACACTCTGTTTACGACTCTGTGACCTTACCAGCCCCAGATCTGCATCTGCAGCGAATCCAAGGGCTGGGGAGGAAAGGCTCCGAGTTCTGGCGTGTGCCTCAGGCTCCGTGCCTAAGCATCCTTTGTAATCCAGGATGAGGTGACAATGATGGTGATCATCGCCATCATTACAGATCATCCCTCTCTCCCTCGGTGGAGTTAAAAGCCTGAAATACAGAACCGTGCACCGTGTGGAGCTTTCCAGAGCTCCTGAGACACTGAACAGGACGGTGGTGAGCAGCTCGTGATGTCCCCCAGCCTTCAAGGCTCAGCTGTCTCCACGCTCAGCCCAGCCCAAGTGAATTTTGGGGAAGGAGCAGCTCATCAGCCCCGCAACAAGGCACGAAAACTGGGCTCGTGTTCCCCTCCCTGTAAGCACAATTAAGCTGTCGTTAATTAGGTGAAAAACCCTGGCGAGTTCCCCTTTTCGAAGCCTGGGGTCCCCCGAGGATGTGCAGCGTGGCCACAGCACAGCCCGGAGCTGTCACCTGCAGGGCTCCCGGCACGTGAATCGGGGCCCGGTCGGTCACAAGACCGAGAGGAGCGGGGACAAGTCGCCCGTCAGGTGACAGCGCCCAGGGGGACAGGGTCCCGGGGTGTCCCCATGGGGGCCAGCGGGGTTTTGGGGATGGGATGTGGCTGCTCTCAGCATCACGCAGCCCCCGAGGGAGGATGGGGGTGGCGGCAGTGGCAGCTGGGGGCTCTCGGGTCCTTGCTGAGGGGACGCTGCCAGCACTTGGGTGGGTGTCACAGGAATTGGCCAGGTTGGGACATCGTTAAATAATGTCACTGCTTGTCACAACTCCTGCACAGGCTGCTGTGAGGTGAGGGAGGATGGGCCAACGCTGGTGTGGGACACTGGAGGAGGGGTGGCAGCATTTCACGGAATTCTGGAATGGTTTGCGTGGGGAGGGACCTTAAAGCTCGCCCAGTGCCATCCCCCGCCATGGGCAGGGGCACCTCCCACTATCCCAGGCTGCTCCAAGCCCATCCTGGCCTTGGACACTGCCAGGGATCCAGGGGCAGCCACAGCTTCCCTGGGAATTCCATCCCAGCCCCTCACCACCCCCACAGACAGGAATTCCTTCTCAATATCCCATCCACCCCTGCCCTCTGGCAATGGGAAGCCATTCCCTGTGTCCTGTCCCTCCATCCCTTGTCCCCAGTCCCTCTCCAGCTCTCCTGGAGCCCCTTTAGGCCCTGGAAGGGGCTCTGAGCTCTTCCTGGAGCCTTCTCCTCTCCAGGTGAGCCCCCCCAGCTCTCCCAGCCTGGCTCCAGAGCAGAGGAGCTCCAGCCCCTGGAGCAGCTCCAGGACCTCCTCTGCAGCTGTTCCAGTAGCTCCACGCTCTTCCTGTGCTCCTCAGGGCTGGACCCAGCGCTGCAGGTGGGGTCTCACCTGAGGGGGCAGGGGGGAAGATCCATGTGCATGGAATACCGATGCCAGCAATGACGATCCAGGGTACTGAGACACCCGGACCAGGATGGGGTTCACACGAGGCAGGTGTGTGGGATGACGAAAAAAAATAGTGAAACTTCTCAGCTGCAGACTCCATCCAGCCTGGGCTGTAATTTAAAACCATCCAGAGCCATCCCAGGTGAGACTCTCTCTATTTTTTTCCCCCTCCCCCTTGGGTAAAGAGCTCTGCTCGGGATGCTCCGACCCCATTAAGCTGAGCTGTAACTAAGCCAGTCCAACCCCCATGCGGCCCTTTCCGTGCCAGTCTAAGTCTGCCTCGGTTTATTTTGGCTTAAGGCCGTTCCCAATCAAACCGCTGTCAGTGCCTGAGCTGTCCCGCTCTCACCAGCCGGGTTTAGCGGCAGGTCCTCATGACTCAGGAGCTTTAAACCCAGCCTAAACCCCACCACGAGGGTTTGGGGTGCACCCACAGTCCCAGCCGCCCCGATCGGGCTGCATTCCCTGCTGGAAGCAGGTGCCACTCGTGTCGGGGGGCAGGTGAGCGTTCACACTCCCGTGTCGCTGTCACCCTCGGGGGGCAGACACCCACCCGGCTCGGTGTGAGCCGAGCGTGGGGCTGGCACTCGTGGGGATGCGGAGTTTTCCAGTGCAGGGCGAGGAGCTGCTTGCTCCGGAGCAGGAATTCCCCACGGGACCCTCGCCCGTGGGTGCCGATAGGGCTGAGCAAACCTGCACCCCTCCGCTATAAATGGGGAGGAACTGGGTGGTGTTGTTATTACCGGACACAATTAAAGGTTGAGGAGG
>VXAX01002978.1:141769-155466 GCA_013399835.1 Leptocoma aspasia | reverse complement strand
TTTTTGGGAGGGAGATGTGTGTGTGTGGGGTGGGGGGAAAGAGCTCTTTTGGTCTGGCACAGTTTTCCTCGGAGATGGCTGAACGGGTTTGCTTCCTTCCTTCCTTCCTTCCTTCTTTCAGCAATGGCTTGTTTGTTCATCCTTTCGGAGCAGATGGAGGAGGAGGAGTGGTTCAGATCGCTGAATATAACTGTTTCCAAAGAAAGGCTTATAAGCTGAGATGCTTAGTGCTCGGGCGTGAATTAATTTGTGCTGCACAGCATTTGCTTTAAAAGCAAATTAAAAAAGCATTTTGTATTCCCATGGATTTGAGGCTCCTACCCCAAGTGCTGCTGCTTGCAGCTGGCTGTGGTATTTTCCCTTCTTAAGCAGCTTGGCTTTGCATTTGTCCCGTGCCAAAAAAAAGCTGTGGAACCTCCCAGGAGTTGGCCCTGAAAACTCACCTGGACACCTGCTCTAAAAAGGGAGCCCTGAGGGGCCATGTGGGGCAGAGCTTGTCCCTCCAACAGCGTTGGTGACCTAATCCCCTGCACAGACTGACATCCCTGATCCTTCCTCTCCGGGACACTCAGCTAATTCCTCAGGATGCGTGGGCACCCACGTTTGTGGGGCAGTTTCTCCTTGGGACATGACATTTTCCCTGGAGGCAGAGGGCTAATCCCACCACTCCCTTCCAGGCTTGATTGTCATGTTTTATTTTAGAGGATTTGGTGGTTGTCTGCTGCCGTGGAGCAGCAATTTTCTGTAACAGCTCCAAACTGTCAGTACAGAATTTAAGCCAGGCAGGCAACGAAGACGAGGACTGGTAAAATTCCTCTGTGGTTTTCCCGTGTTTTCAGCTGCCCTTTTCCAGGGGCTGGCGATCCACCAGGGAGGTGCTGCTGCCTGTGATCCCTCAGGTGAGGCAGCCCAGCCTCAGCTCTTCACACCTCTCCCAGCTCGTGTCAGGAGCCCCCCACGTTCCTTGCTCCACCACATTTTGCCTTTCCCAGCACTCCCAACACCGATGTCCTTCTAGGCTGGGGCAAGAACCAACTGCTCTGCAGCTCTGGGTGTCTCGGCCAGCTCTGCAGGGCACCTCCAGCCCACCCATTCTCACATCCCAGTTGGATACATTAGATTTCTTTGCTGGTTCCCCTCCCCTCCTGCTGCGTTTGCTGTTGGGAAAGGTTTTTCTCCCCTAAAATCAAATATCTCTGTGCTCAGGCTCCCTGCAGATGAGTGGTGGCACCTCTGAGATCTTCCCTTCCCCGGAGCTGCTGGAATGTGCTGTTCTGAAGCAGTTGGCAGCCTTTGCTTATATATACATGTGTGTGTATTAAATAGAACAGCTCAGAATATCCGGCAGGCAGAGGTTCATTCAGCACCCAGAGCCTTTCCAGGCCTTTTCCTTTTCCTTCCTTCCTTCCTTCCTCAGCTCCCCAGGAACAAGATTTTGTGTCAACAAAGTTGGAAACTGATTTCTAAAAGCCTTCCACTTGCCCTGGGATGATGATAATGATGATGATGATGATGGTGGTGGTGTTGCTCTCCAGGCACCAGATACAGGGAAAGCAGAAAACAGGAAGCTCAAAACCTTGGAACTTCACGCCAAGTGTAGAGTGCAGCTCTTCAAAGCAGAACAAATGGCAGGAAACCACAGATATCCCCCAGGATCAGGCATTCCATGCCGTGGTGTGGAAGGGATGGGGTTGCTTTGAGCTGCAGGCCCCCAAATTTACCTCCCAGTTGCAGGCTGAGACACTCCATCTGTGCAGGCGTTGGGGAACAGCAGCAGCAGCAGCCAAGGGCTGGGATATTCCAGATGTTGGGCTCTGGAGCCCGCTGCAGGAAGTGGGAAGGTGTGGCATCTCCAGGGCTGCATCCCAAGCCCATCAGAAGGGAAGTGGTTGTGGGTAGAGGATCTCCCACTCACAGAGACCGGACCACAAAAGAGGGGGTGAGGGGGAAGGATTAAAAAAAAAAGCAGCATTTGTTAGGATGTAACTTCTTTGGCTCTCCATGAGGCCTGGGACTGGAGTCAGGAGAGGGGGGTGGCTTTGCCGAGAGGCTCAGCAGGCCAGAGAGGCTTTTTTGCTGTCTCCATGCTGGGGCTGGTGTCAGATCTAGGCCGGGAGTAGTCCTGAAAAGCAATTTGCCTGGGCTGCCGAGGAATTAGTCATGACTCCCTGTGCCCACTCGCTTGTGATCCTTTGGAGAAGGGCACGGTGTCAGCCACAGTTTAGCTCTTGAGGGAGAAGGAAACCCCGGTAGAAAATATCAGCTGGTGAACTGAGGTGATCTCCCCCTCCCCAGACGTGGCTGTGCTTTGTTTCCACCTTAACCTGGGCAAATCCAATTCCAGACAGCATAATCTCTCCCCTCCTCTTCCCTGAAAAGAGCAGCTGTCACCGGGCTCTGGGAGCTGGGTGGGAGGATCTAATGCTCAGAGGGGACCTGCTGTCAGCAGGGCCACAGGCCCACAGCCCGATTAAACTAATGCCCAGTGATAGGGGTTAAACCTGTTAGAATTATATCTGCCCATGTTTTTTGCTCAGCCACGAAGCCTCTTATGGCAAAGATGTTCTTCCCTCCCTCGGGACAGCTCCGCTCCCAGCAGAGCTGCGCTGCCATCGGAGCTGGCTCGCCTCCCCAGCTCTCCTGCAGCTCCAGCTGAAGTTCACTTGTGTCCCCCCGAGGTTGTTCCCTGCCCTTCACCGGGGCTGGGATGATCCAAGCAGGCAGGGAGCCGGGGAGCAGAGCCGGCCCTGCATCCCCGCGGGGTGCTCGGGATGGGGCGAGCGAGGTTTTCTCCTGCCTCCCTCCCTGCTTCCCTCAGCCCTGCTCTGGCCTGGGCTGACTCAGACCACTCGCCCTCCTCCTCCTCCTCACTGGCCTGAGTCAGCTTGGCAGGGAGTGCCACCTGAGCTGCCAAACCTCCTTTCCTTGACTCATCCCAGCAGCTCTGCCCTCCCCAGGGATGTCGGACGGAGGAGCTCCGTGAGCAGCAGGATTCCACTGCAGCTGTGGCCGTCAGCACCTTTCCATTGGGCTCCACCAGTGAGCTGGAAATCCCAAAACAACGGAGTAAATGCCACGGGAGTGGTGGGGTGAATTCAAGTGATGCCAGTTAAATCGTTTTGCTCATTTTCACTCTCTTCCTTCAATCTTTTCTGGCCAAAATGGTCTCTGTAGCTGGGAGGTGCCTCCTTTTTCCCTTTGCCACTTTTCTGGGAAGCTTTCTTGCAGGATGTGGAGATCTTGCTGGGTGGAGTCCATGACATCCCAGATCCACCTGCACTCTGCAGCTCTGGCTCAGAGTATTCACCCCTGGGACTTACCTTGAAATTCTTGATGGGATGGCAGAAGCTCAGCAGAAATTCCATCCTAGTTCTAATTCTGTGGGTTTCTCTTTTTTTTTTTTTTTTTTTTGGAGAAGAGGGAGAAGGAAACACACACTTCCCTCTTTTTCCCAAGATCCACAAAGATGCTGGGACCACTGGAAGATGCAGAAATCAGCTCATCTTCCTCCTCCAGGAAAAAACATGAACCCCAGGGAGATAGGAAGGTTCCTCACAGTCCCTCATTTCCATCTCTTTGTAGTGTTGGCTTTGGTCTTGCTCCATTGCCTCCTAACCACGGTGGTGATGATGATCCTGCCCTTCAAGCAGGAGGGATCTGATCACAGGTGGGAGGCCCAGTGTTTGCAAACAAAAAAAAGAACTGGGTGAAGGAGAGAACGTTGTTTTATTTCAAAGCTTTCAAGAGCTCGTCGCTCTTGATGTAGATTTAAATAAAAACCCCGACACGAGTGATTTTTGCATTACCCAGCCCCTGTGCCTGGAAGAAAAAAAAAAAAAAGTTCAATACAGAAAGTGCAGTTTGATTTGGAGTTTTCAGAAAGAGGCTGCGGAGCAGTGGGATTATTTTAATAATACGGAAACTTCCCTTCAGGATATTGTAATTTTCTTGCCTGTACTTCTTGTTCTCGTTACTCTTAACATGATAATCCTCTCCACAGCCTCTGTCGGCTGCGTGTGACCATGCATAGCTACTGGGAGTGGGAATTACTGTGTGCTCTGCAAAATGTTCCCAGCTTGTCCTCCTTGCAGGGCTCTGCCTGTGACTCTGCTGGATGGGAGCACGTGAGAGCAGCTTTTCCCTCTCCAGAGCTCCTTGGAGCTGTTTTTGTGGGATATCCAGGCTCCAGCCATTGCTGGGAGGCTCTGTGAGCTCGCAGACTGTGGGGACTGGGAGCCAGTTGCTGCCTGTGGGCGTGAAAAATAAGAGCAATCCTTGGGCAGCTGTCTCAGAGAGATGGGGCTGGGGATGTGAGTCAGGCTGGGCAGCTGAAGTGTGTCTGTGTGGAGTCACCTCAATCCCATGTGGATCCTGCTCCAGCACTGGGATGGGGGCTTTGGGGGAGCTTGGGAGGTTTGGGGGGTTCACAGCACCAAGAGGGTCGCAGGGTGGAGAGGTTTTGTCTTTATGGAATGAATCCTAAAATCCCAGAATGGTTTGGGTGGGAAGGGAGGATTAAACTCATCTTGTTCCACCCCTGCCATGTGCAGGGATACCTCCCACTATCCAAGGATGCTCCAACCTGGCCTTGGACACTTCCAGAGATGGGGCAGCCACAGCTCCTCTGGGAATTCCATCCCAGCCCCTCCCCATCCTCACAGGGAAGGATTTCCTCCCAATATCCCCTCCATCCCTGCCCTCTGGCAATGGGAAGCCATTCCCTGTGTCCTGCCCCTCCATCCCTTGTCCCCAGCCCCTCTCCAGCTCTCCTGGAGCCTCTTTAGGCCCTGCAAGCTGCTCCATATCCGTTAAGCAACGATGCCTTTTGCATATTGCACAGAAACGGGTGAATCTGACAGCAAAAAAGGGACAGAAACCCTGAATGTTTGCAGGTATTCCACAGCCAAAGCTTTTGGAGGAATTGGTTGCTGAGCAAATCCTCCTAAACACAGAGAGGGAACAATAAGGGAACGACACCCCCAGCCTTTCAAAGGGGGACATATTTTTGAGTCGTGCCCGACCCTGTGCGGTTTGCAACCAAAACAATTCACACCCAAGGCCTATAAATAGAGTGCAATACTCCCTGGATATTTTAGCAGCCGGAACAGGCACGGGGATGGAGGGTGAGTTTTACTATGTGCCGTTACCTGACCTGCAGGGCGCCAGCTGCCGCGGATTTCTGCGGCTCCCCGAACGCCAGGCACAAGTCGTGTGAGCTGCCCCCACGCTGCTCCGTGTCTGTTCTCTCCAGAGCCCAATTTTAGCAGCACGAAAAGGGAGCTGGAGCTCCAGGGAGGGTTTTTTGGAGCAGAGGGATGTGGGGGGGGAGAGAGCCCAGCTCGCATCCCCCGGATGGTGGGAGCGGATGGTGCGGACAGCTGGGCGCTGGGATGGGGCTGGAATGTGGCTGGTCACTGCCTGCCCTCAGATCAGGCTGGTGGAGTTCAAGTGCAGCCCAAAAAGATGTTTAAAGAAGGAGATTTTAAGAAAACCGAGCTCCATCTTTAACCCCCGAGCTTTTAACAGCAATTCTGCTTGGAAAGCAAACGTCCCCGTTAAACGTTGTGGTGCTGCATCAAGCCTGGGATTGAAATCTCAGGGCCAGCAGGAAGAATTGGAACAAACCTTTGGATCCTTCTAGTCCTGGCTGCTCCCAGCACTCCGCATTTCCTTAATAGCACGGGAGCTTGACAACACAACTGAACCCAGTGCTGATCCCATGACAACAAACGCGCACGGATTTACTCTTGGCTGGTCAATTGAAATCCATTTGCTTCTCTGGTTGACGAGGTGTGGAATGAATGTTTTAAGTGTGTTAAAACAGTCAGCATGGAAAGAAAGTTCCTTAAAATATCTCCTATCGCTGGAGGTTTGCTGCCAGCTAGCAAGTAGGAGGGAGCAGGCACTGAGGTAGCATCGGGAGAAGGCTGTGCTGGAGCTCTGAGCTTGGAGCACAGGGTTCCCCTCCCTTTTGGAGGTGTCACAGTCCACTGGGATTGTGCTCCAGCCCAAGAATTTCATGGGAGGGAGCTCTTGTAGGGGTGAGGAGTGTATGGAGGGGGTGAATAATGCAGAGATGGGAGGGCTCACTGGTGCTTTGGGGGGAATTTCAGCATCCTGTTGAGGATGAGGAAGGAGGAAACAGCCAGACCCACCTCAGGATCCTTAACAGGGCAGGAGGAGAAGCAGCTCCCCTCAGTTTTTGGGAGAGAACACGTGTTCGTCCCCCAGCACTGAGCCATGCCAGGTTGTGACCTCCTTGTTTTTATAGCATTCCTATTTATTCCATCAGCTCTCAGTTCATGTGCTGGAGCATGTCCTTGGCTCGAGCTGACCTTGAGCCTGTTTGGTGCTGGCTCCAAGAGAGTCTGGAGCTCAAAAACCTCAAGACTTCCTTTACTTTTGAGGTGTGACTCCCATTAAAGCTGCAGCTTGTGCTGGGCTCAGCTCGGCATTTCCCAGGGACAGCTTTCCCTGCACACTCCAGGCTGCCCTGCAGTCCCCTGGAGCTGATTTCCATCTCCTCTTTCCACAGGTGGAGAGAGACTTTGAAAGGGAATATGGGAAGCTGCAGCAGTGAGTATCAACCACACTGGTCGGACAGGACCGGCCGCGTGCTTCCTCCTCTCATTGCATCTTCCCAGGGAATTTTAGCCAGGGATGCTCTTCCCAGTGAGCAAATCCCTCGCTGCCCTGTAATTTCCAATTCTTCAGGGTTTCTCTGAGTGTTCAAAGGTGTCCTCAGAAGTATTTGCAGATTCTGGCAGCTTTAAAAAAAAATGCGTAAAATTGCCGGGAAACTGTGGGGTCCCTGAAGAGCCCAACACCTCAGAGGACCAGGAGTGGCTTTGCCATCCTGCCTGTGTCACAGGAGCTCACACGGATCATCTGGAAGCATTTGGCTTTACCATTTGTGCTAAGTGTGAGAACTTTCAGGAAACACGCGAACTATGAATAAGAGATCACCAACTTGAAAAGGTTAAAAACCATCTGAAAACAACCCGAAAGGGTTGAGCTGCACTGAACTTCATCGAGCCTTGCCTGGATATTTTTAACTCCCACCAGAAGCCAGCATATTCAGCCCGTAAATGATTTGTTGCACGTATGATACTCTTGGGTTTCTTTCTTTCCAAGATTCCGACTTTGCCTTCTTTCTCCCATCTTTCAGATTGGAAGATCAGACCAAAAAACTTCAGAAGGATATGAAGAAAAGCACAGATGCAGATTTGGGTAAGTGACTGGAGGATACATAGACTGTGAACTTGGCCACAGAGAGATGAAGTGACTTTTCTCGAGATCACATGAGTAATGTGTGACAAGTCTGGAAAACAAATCCAGAGCTCAGTCCCACTCAGTTTGCTTAGTTACAAGGCCATCTGCGAGAGGGCTGCGAGCAGCAGCTCAGCCCAGGGAACACAGAGAGTGCTGCGGGCTCAGTCCCTGTCTCCTGAGCTCTGTGGCCTTGGACAAGTCCCTTTCTTTTCTTTGCCTCAGTTTCTGCCACTGAAAAAACCCAGGAGTCGTTATTCCAGGTCAGATTATTCAGCAGGAGCAGCTCCAGCTGAGCCTATTGTGCCAGCAGTGCGCTTTTTCACCTCCTTCAGTCCTCCTTTCACCTCCTTCACCTCCCTCTCTGGAGCCCCAGGAAGGTGGGATGGGTCTGGGTGGTCTGCAGGGCATGGCTGGACACAGCTGGCCGTATTTCCCGTGGGAAATGCTGACTTGGCAGCTCTCCTTTGGGAATAACCTGGCTCATTCCCTCAGTGGCTGCTTGTTTTGGCTTCCCCTCATGGCAGTGGGCGATGGAGGAAGCAATAAACGGCTCTGCCTGCACGTTTGGGGTGACATCTGCCCTTGCAGGTGTCCTGTCCCATGTCCCAGCTCCCTTCACATCCCTCTGGTCAGAATCTGCTGTGCCCAGAGAGGGATCCAGTGGAGGGGAGCTGGGAGCTGGATTTGTTGGATCCTGGTTGCTGAGACGAGCAGGGCAGGAACCTGCAGCAAAGAGCTGTTCCAAAGCCAGATGGTTTTTCCCAGCGTGTGGTTTGGAGCAGTCCCTGCTTGGCCCCCACAGCTCCGGAGCCAAGGCAGAGGCACCAGCACAAACAGGTGTGGGCTGCACTGGCCAGCACTCATCCCGTGGGATTGGGGTCACAGCAGGGCAGGGCAGGGGGAAGGAGGCAAATCTGGGGCTTTCCATGATCCAGCTTCTCACCTGTGTGTGTGTGTGTGGGTATTGCCTGACACAAACACAGATCCGGGCTCTTCCCGTGCTCTCCCGCCCTTCCCAGCATGGGGACAGGGGTGGGAAAAGCACCAGACACCCAGGACTCTTTTCCAGGGTGAAAACTGCCCTTTCTGAGGATTCTGGTCATTGTCAGGGATCCTTGGTAAGTTTTTCCTTGTTAAGGATTCCCCTCCCCTCCCTTGCAGTGGGCGTTGTTTATATGGAGCATTTCAAGTCCCAGAGGAGCTGTGGGAGGACTTTCTTTTTCCGTTCTGTTACATGGCAGAGTCACAAATGAGCCTTGGCCAGAGCCAGGACAATCTGATTTCTCATTTAAAGGCTTGAAATGAGATGAGTGGAGGGAGAGGTAGTGCACACAGCCTGCTGAGGGAGGGCTGAAGGAAAAGGAGGTGGATCAGATCAGTACCTGAGGATGGCTCTCCTCACCTGGCAGTGCCCATTCCCAACATCCAGCCCCCAAATCTGGTGAGGATGGCAGCATTCTGCCCTCCTCCAGGCTCAGGGGTTGGTTCTTCAGTGCCTGCAAACACTCCTTGGCAAAGTGGGACTGGTGGCTCGAGTCTCCACCTTCTTCCCAAAAAGCTCAGCTCAGAACAAGAGCAATTCCTGTGCACAGAAATATCCCAGCGAGGCTCTTCCACTGCCCTACCAGCAAACAGGGTGTTAGCAGCACTCCCTGTCCCACGACTGGAAACCACTCACCCCCTTCCCCACCCCTTTCCAAACAAAATAGGATCTTAAGAAGCAGGAGGATGTTCTTTAACTGGAGGTAAAAGCTCTCCTTTGGAATAATTAATTGGAGCTATATCTCACATATATATATTTTTTTAATGAGCAAAACAGCAGTGCAGACCCTTCTGAAACCCACCCTGAGGGACACATGATCCTTTCNTCTCCTTCTTCTCCTTCTTCTCCTCCCTCTCTCCTCCCTGCCCTGGGACTCTCAGACCCCACTTTTTCAGCTGTCTACAGGTGATGCCAGTGATGCAGAGGAAATTCCTGACCCAGATTCCCTCTGGACATACCCAAAACCCCTCAATTCCTGACCTCCCAGCGTGACCTGCCACTCCCTCCCTCTAGTTCCCTTCCAATCCTTTCCTGTGAAGGAAGACTTCATTTTTCTTCCAGCTGAAGGAGTTCTGCCATTCTTAACTCCGTCCCGTTCTGGCACAAATCCCTCCTCAGATGTGGTCACACATATGGATTATATCCCATCTGTTTAAAGGTTTAAATGCCTAAAGCCTTAATGTTTGGATAATAGATGGATACGGTAGCTTTGTTATTCCTGAGTGAGAGGCTCGTTCTGCATTGAGCTCCCCAGCTCTGCAGCTTCTGAGCTCTCTCCGTTATAATTGTGTGTAACCTTTAAATCAGAATGTTTAACCCCTTGATTTATGATCTTAAGCCCCATTATTCGGATGATTTTCACTTTTAATATCTGAGGGAGTCTTTCCAAAGCTCCTCCATAGCACGGCTCAAGCATCTGGCTTTGTGATCTCCAACTGGAATAACTTCCAGTACTGAGGAAAAAGAACGATTTTTTTTTAGTACCCCTGGCCTTTTTTTTTTAGTCTGTTTTATCCCTGTTTATATTTATGTTTTCCTTTTATTAGGAATTTTTTTTTTCCATTCTGTACCTTCCCTAATTTCTTGCTCATTTGTGTAGTGGTTCTGTCATTGAATTTTCCCTTTTCAGACCAAGTGTTTGGATAAAGAGGGATGTGGCTGATGGAAAACAAGCAGAATTCTCAGTCAGAGCATGACCTGGTGCTTCTGGATTTCTTGGTGGCACTCCCAGGGCCTGTATCCCCCCTGGCTCCTTCTCCACAGGCACAAAATTTAGGCTTATTGAGGGGAAAATACTTAACTTGTGTCCCTGCTCTTTGTGTTTGGAGAGGGAAGGAGAAGCCTCATCTCCTAGTCCTGTCAGTCTGGTCCTTTCCCACTAAATCCACTTGAAATACATGGGGTTTTTTTGTAAAGCCATTTGAAAGACTTAATGGACTGTGATTTTTCTCGTCGTGGAAGAGCTGTAGTGAGGCTGAGAGTGACACTTAATAGTCTGTTGAGAGAAGATGTATAAAAACCCCCATCTCTTGGGTTTTTTTTTAAGAGAACAGTGCTTTTGTTAGTCTGGGATTATTTCTGGCAGCATCACAAGCCTCACATTGGAGTGGTTCAGACTTAACTTATATAAAAACACTTCTCTGGGTGTTTACATGAATGAATTGGTGCCTTTTCCTTGCTTTTCTCTCAGCCACCAGCAAGTATCTCCCTGCAAGGTTGTGCTGAACCCCTCCTGGCTGGCTCAGCTCCCTGATTTTTGCCCTGTGGGGATGCCTGGCAATGGGAAATGTGACCCTCTCTGGTTTCTTTTCCACCAGCCATGTCCAAGTCTGCTGTGAAGATCTCCTCAGACCTGCTGTCCAACCCCCTGTGTGAGCAGGAGCCCTCGTTCCTCGAGATGGTCACGGCCTTTGACACGGCCATGAAGAGGATGGACTCCTTCAACCAGGAGAAGGTGGATGGGGTTTGGCTGGAAAATGGGAGTGCTGGGAGCATCATGGAATCATGGAATGGTTGGGGTTGGGAGGGATTTGAACCCATCTCATTCCATCCCCTGCCACCTCCCACTCTCCCAGGTTCCAACCTGGCCTTGGACATTTCCAGGGATGAGACAGCCACAGCTTCTCTGGGAATTCCATCCCAGCCCCTCCCCATCCACACAGGGAAGGATTTCCTCCCAAAATCCCATCTGTCCCTGCCCTCTGGCAGTGGGAAGCCATTCCCTGTGTCCTGTCACTACTCTCTGTCTTGTCCAGCATCCTCGTGTCTCACCTCTTTCTCTTGTTATCATCATCCCCAAGACTTTTCCCACATGGGTTTCTCTAATCTCAGTCTTCTGGCTGGGATTTCAGCTCCCATGGGAGAAATTCCCTCTCTTTTGGTTAAGGGACATGGTGGTTGTGCTCAGAATCCCTCCCCATCCCGTGGTGGGCTCTGTACAAACCCATCCTTGTGCAAATGGGATTTTCCAACAATCCTGACATGCAATCCTCCCTCTTTTTGCTTTCCACAGGTGAATCAGATCCAAAAGACAGTCATAGAGCCTTTGAAAAAGTGAGTACCAACCATCATCTCGTGGGGTTTGTCCTCATCTGGAGCTTTAGGGATGTGGATCCTGGAGAGAGGCTGGAAATCAGCCATTCCACACAGGGACAATCCTGCCCTGGTTCTGCTGCCCACACTGGTTTTGGTACCTCAATTAATAATAATTTAAATCTTTTTTGGCCACTTGGATCCACTGCTTCCTTCACCTGTAGCTTAAAGAACTCCTAAGATATAAAGTCGTGGAGCATCCTGGGCTGCAAGGGACCCCAAAAAGATGAATAATTCAACTTTCTGTCTGTTTATGTGTTGGTTTTTACCTCCAGCAAAGGAACAAAACCACATGGAGATCATCCAGGGGAGTCAGAAATTGGCTGGTTTAGCAGAAGTTTCTTTCATTTGGAAATTTTCCTAAAGAAAAAGCGAGAAAGTGAAAGTTCCTGCATGTTTATAAATAATAATTCCATACAAAGAAAAAGGAGAGGCTGCAGAGCCTTTGTAGTCAGAGAGGTTGAAAATGAGGGGAAAACACCCAAATCCCACAGTTTTGTCACATCTGGCCTCCAAAATTTCCACCTTTTCCAGGGTCACAGGCTGTACCCCCAAACCTTTCAGGATAACTTCAGTTCTCTCCCAAATATCCCCTTAAATCCCAAGATTTGCTGTTTTGTTACAGGAACAGAGCCAGCAAGCAAAAATAAAATGAAATTACTTTAATATGACAGTAAGTGTTGCAAATTGCTGAATAACAATTTCAGTTTAGGTTTGACACACAGAGGGGTTGTCGTGGTTTAGTTGTTGGGTTTTTTTGCCTTTTTTTTTTTCCCTGAAGTTGTTGTTTCTGCCCAAATCTGAAAGTAAAATCTCATGGATCACTTAACACCTGAGGTTACAACATGTTCCTGTCTGGGAGATGTTTGGTGACTCAAGTTTTACCTCGGTCCTCTATCCACAACCAGAAATTCCTGCTTATTTAAGGGAAAAAAAATAAGAAGAAAGAAAGAAAAAGGAAAAAAAAAATCCCAGCCTTTTGCTGTGGAATTGTGTTGCTTATTATCTAGATTGTCCTCATGAAAGATACATTAACTTTTTCTTCCAGCATTCTGTTAAAATTGGAAGAACTTGTGTTTCTGAGATATTCTGGTTGGTTTTTTTTTCCCCCTCAGCTTGTGTTAGTTGGTGAAATGAAAGACAATCCCTTTCCCTGCAAACCTGCCTTGGGTTTGAAATCCTGGGGTGGTGAATTCAGGACAATAAAACCATTTCCATGTGCCCATGGGAGATGCTCTGAGGGCTGGAGCCATGGCCAAACCTCTCCAGTTCTAGGAACAGGAACCTGCTCCAGGGCACAGGGATGGTACCATGCCAGGTGACCAGGATATTCCCATGGCCAAACCTCTCCAGTTCTAGGAACAGGAACCTGCTCCAGGGCACAGGGATGGTACCATGCCAGGTGACCAGGATATTCCCATGGCCAAACCTCTCCAGTTCTAGGAACAGGAACCTGCTCCAGGGCACAGGGATGGTACCATGCCAGGTGACCAGGATATTCCCATGGCCAAACCTCTCCAGTTCTAGGAACAGGAACCTGCTCCAGGGCACAGGGATGGTACCATGCCAGGTGACCAGGATATTCCCATGGCCAAACCTCTCCAGTTCTAGGAACAGGAACCTGCTCCAGGGCACAGGGATGGTACCATGCCAGGTGACCAGGATATTCCCATGGCCAAACCTCTCCAGTTCTAGGAACAGGAACCTGCTCCAGGGCACAGGGATGGTACCATGCCAGGTGACCAGGATATTCCCATGGCCAAACCTCTCCAGTTCTAGGAACAGGAACCTGCTCCAGGGCACAGGGATGGTACCATGCCAGGTGACCAGGATATTCCCATGGCCAAACCTCTCCAGTTCTAGGAACAGGAACCTGCTCCAGGGCACAGGGATGGTACCATGCCAGGTGACCAGGATATTCCCATGGCCAAACCTCTCCAGTTCTAGGAACAGGAACCTGCTCCAGGGCACAGGGATGGTACCATGCCAGGTGACCAGGATATTCCCATGGCCAAACCTCTCCAGTTCTAGGAACAGGAACCTGCTCCAGGGCACAGGGATGGTACCATGCCAGGTGACCAGGATATTCCCATGGCCAAACCTCTCCAGTTCTAGGAACAGGAACCTGCTCCAGGGCACAGGGATGGTACCATGCCAGGTGACCAGGATATTCCCATGGCCAAACCTGTCCAGTTTTGGGAGAGCAGGGAGTGAGAGAGGAAAAGGCTCCATGGAGACCCCAGAGTCCTGAAGGGGCTCCAGGAGAGCTGGAGAGGGACTGGGGACAAGG
>VXAX01002978.1:84755-96065 GCA_013399835.1 Leptocoma aspasia | reverse complement strand
AAAAAAAAAAAAGGACATTTTTATATATATTGAACATAAATAAAAAAAAAATTACAAAATGGTCGCTTTCTTACAGAACGGATGCAGACTGGATTTATGGACGTGCCTCCAGGTGATGTCGGTTTCTCCCCCTGCTCCCACCCCACCCCGATAATAATAAATAAATAAAATTCATTAAGTTTTGGATCCTCTGGCAGTGCAGCCCTGGGCTCTCGGGGCGTTACTGGGGTTTCTTGCCCGTGCCGTTCTTGTCGGCAGAGTTGGAGGTCACCAGGTTGACGGGGCCGTCCGAGTGCAGCGAATCCTTGCGCGGGGGCATGCGCTCGTTGATGCGGTCCAGCCCCCGCGCCTCCTCGAAGCTGCGGATCTTGTGCTGCGGGGAAAACCCACGGATGGCTGCGGAGGGAAGGAGCACAGGGAGGGACTGTCAGCAGGAGCCGTGGGTGTCCCCCCCGGAGGAGCCCTCCAGCACACGCCAGACACCAACGGGGACAAGTGGCGGGGACAGAAAGCACCTGGCTGGGTTTGGGAATCCTTCGGGGGATTTTTGGAGCATAATTTAGGATTTGAGGCGAAGTTTAGGATTTGCTCCGCTCCCTAAGAGGAGGTTCTTTTTTTTTAGAGAGGTTTAGGATTTGCTCTGCTCCCTACGAGCTTTTCATGGAACCATGGGATGGTTTGGGTTGGGAGATTCAAATTGTTCAGTTCCACCCCCTGCCATGGGCAGGGTTCCACTAGCCCAGGTTCAACCCCCCCAGCCTTGGACACTTCCAGGGATGGGGCAGCCACAGCTTCTCTGGAAATTCCATCCTGCCACCCTCACAGGGAAGAATTTCCTCCCAATATCTCAAAACCTCCCCCTCTTTTAATAGAATAGGAGGAACTTGATAAACCAGACAAGTGCTTGCTGTCCCCAGAGAGTGAAATCTCAGGAAAATTTCAAAGCTGAAAAACACAACACTAAAAAATAACAATTAAAAAGAAAATAAAAATTAAAAAAAAAAAGGCAAAACCCAGAACGACAGAACAAAGACACCACCACAAGGCTCTGAACTCCGACACAAACCACACACTGCAACACCAGGAGAGGGAACAGCTAGTCCTTGGACCACAAAGGCAAAATTCTTGCATGACCAGGAGACACACGGGCAGATTTGGGAGGGATGAATCCCACTGAGGAATTTCATGTCCCTGTTCCATCACCGCGGGGACGAGCACGTCACCCTCTCCCTGATGACATGGACCAAATGTGAAACTCCTTTGTGCTATGGAGAATTTAAGGAAAAGGAGGCTGAGCCAAATCTTTTACAAGGACTTGGCTGGCTTACAAACAACTTCCCTTGGTAAGCAAAGCCTCTGTAGAGCTGCATGGCCCTGCTCGGTATCGAGGAAAAATCCTCATGGATCTGTCATTCCTACACTCTACAGGCAGGGAATTGCCTCTCCACCTTGGCCTACCTGTGGGGAAGGCAGGGATTACACCAGCATCACAAAATCCTGTTTTCTAAGGGTTTTGATGGTGCTGGCAGACTGCAGGACCTCAACCCCAAGGTCTCGAGCCACCGGAGCAGGAACTGCTTTGGCAACTCCAAAAAAGGTGTTGCACTAAAGGAATAAACTGTTCAAGCTGAAACAGCCTTGAACCAAACCCCTGGGTATTTTTTCCCTTCCCAGCAGGGCCTCGTCCTCCCCCACTTCTGGTGATGCAAGAGTAAAAAGCTTCCGTTAAGGGCTGGTAAAGCTCTTTAAAATGAGCGCACGCACACACGGAGATGATTTGAGTCTCTCGCCGGGTTCTAGCCATACCTTCCCGTGCCTCTACCGCTTCTACTGTGGCTGCAATACAGAAGAACAGTGGCATGCAAAAATGAAGACAGGGAAAAAAAAAAAACCAAAACGAAACAAAAAAAAAAAAAAAAAAAAAAAAAAAAAAAAAAAAAGAAAACAAAAACAGAGTGACAGTGAGTGATCCGACATCATGGCTGCGACGCAGAGCCCGCGGCCCCCCAGCCCCGGTGGTGCCAAACGAGTGGCGAGAGGGGAGAAAAAGGTGACAGGAGGTGGAGAGGAAGGGGGGAAGGGGACTCCCAAGGGCTATGGGGGAGTCTCCTTTCCTATGGATTGATCTGATGGAAGAACAGAGGAGCAGAGAGTGGGGGCTTCCTGTTGTGTGCACTGGACAGGGACAACCTCGGACCAAGCCGTGGATCTGCTCCCAGCTGGGTGGCTCCAGGCCACCTTCATGATCAATTATGTGGAGTTCAAAAAGAAAATAAAAATTAGCATGGTGTGGTGCACAGCTGCACAGCTGGCAAGGGATCCCAGGGGATGTTTTGGAGCAGTGGGAAGGAGAGGGGCAGCCTGTTTTCCAGGGAAGAACAAGCAGCAGGTACTGGGCTGCTCCGCTCCCGGTGCCTTGAGTTGTAACAGAAAATCAGGCTCCAAATCCAGTTTGGCTTCAGCTCCACCTCCTGAAAGTGTTACCAAGCAACAAGGCACCACAGAGCTGAGCCATGTGCCCCTTCCTAAATCTGCTGCAGCAACCTCCAGGGTTTGGTAGGCCCTGCCTCAACATCTGGGAGGAGGCCCTTCCCTTGAGCAGATTCCCTGGATTTTAGCCTCAAAACAGAAGCTTTTTTTTGCTTTGGACACAATACAGAAGCCACGTGGTCCTCAGGAGGCCATGGAGGAAGGATGGAGCTGTGGCTGCACAGTTCTGCCCCAGATTCCGTGACTTTATTCAGTTGATTTTGCCAAGCCCTGCTGCGAAATGCTGGGGAGAGGCTCAGGAGGGCAGGGCCCCCCCACTGCAGCCCTGTTTCCCTTTTCTGAGGTGCACAGGCACCCCAAAAGGGGGGCAGCCCCCTCTCCTCCTCACCCAGCATACGGGGCTCCCATAAATTCACCAGGAGTGTGAAGGGATGTGCAAAACGGGAAAGGGTGGGAGGATGGGGAAAAGGGGGAGGGAGAAGGGGTCAGGACAGGGAAAGGAGGCTGGGAGAGGGGGAAGGACAGGGAAAGGGGGGTGAGAGAAGGGGAAGGACAGGGAAAGGAGGGTGGGAGAAGAGGGAAGNGGGAAAGGAGGGTGGGAGAAGGGGAAGGACAGGGAGAGGGGTGTGAGGAGGGCAGGAGAAGCCGGGAGTTGCCGAGGGGAGCGGGGGGAGCCTGCAGGCGGCGGGCAGGGCAGGTAAGGCAGCAGCAAAGGCCCAGCTTGTTTGTTCTGTCCTAGGAGAGGCTTATTTTGGGGGAGGGGAGATCCCTGGTACCCCTCAGAGAGCCCCCTGAGAGGGGAAGGTGCTGGAGAACGTCACAGCATGACGCTGTGCTGTCAGGATAGAGGGACAGAGCTGCTGCAACAGCCACCTTCCCACTCAGGCTCTGCTCCCAGAACTGGAGCAACGGGGCTGTGATGGTTTCTCTAAAAAAAGGGAAAAAAATCCATCTTTCTCTGTGGGCAGAGAAATCCATGAGCTTGGGAGTGATGCTGCATCCTCCCCGGGAGCAGGCAGTGATATTTCCACGTTTCTGACTCGTGAACTATTTAATCCAGGCAAACCTCAGCCCGGGGAGAGCTGCAGGAAATCCCCAGTGCCCATGGGAAGGGGGAAGCTGGGGAGGTGCCAGGCTTCAAAGGCTGATGGCAGGGGAGGATTAAAACACTGGATTACAGGAGTCCCTCTGGGATAGCTCATTCCCTGAGCACCAGCCAACCTCTCTGCCCTGTGAGTGGGAAGGATCGGATCCTTCGCTCCGTCCTGCTCCCAGAGTGGCTGAGAGAGGCAGAAAATTTGGGAAGAAACCTCCACAACTACCTCCAAACCTGAGAGGAGACTTTTCTGAACCATCCAGCCCTGGAGGAACCTCGTTCCTTTGGCTGGACCTTCCTCTTGTTTGGGATTCGTGACTTGATGGGGGCAGATTGGGAGGGGTTTGGTTGAACGAAGAACAAACAAGCAGCTGTGTCACTGTCACATTCACACAGAGGCTGTGTCACTGTCACATTCACACAGAGGCTGTCACACAGCAGCAGCACAGCGAGGTGAGGCAGAGGATGTGCACCATGCAGCGTTAGAAAAGGGAAATAAAGGATAAAAACTCGTTGCAGAAACAAACAATTAAGCACTAAACATGCTTTAGGCAGGGTGCTGTGGGTTTTCTTCCTCGAGGGTACACGGGGACATCTTGGCACCTCTCCACATCCCCACCTACACCTCTGCTTCCTCCTGCTTGGGAATCCTTCCTCCCCACGGGCCCGAACCCTGGTTGGGGTCCCCTGGCACCCTCCAGGCTGCCTGTGGGAGCTGCTCCAGAGGGTTTGGGGCAGGGGGAGTGCAGGGGGTCAGGGATACTCACCAGTCTGCAGGGTCTGCCTCCCCCCCGAGAGCACTCCCAGGGGCAGGGTACCTGTGGGGGTCAGGCCTTTGAGGGTCAGCACGCTCTCGCTCTCCTCCCTGCAGGAAAGAGCAGCACCAGTTACACACTGAGCAGTGCAGTGCTTGTACTGGTCCAGGCAAGGCTGGGGGATATTGTGGGAGTCATGGATCGTGAGAACCATGGAGCCATGGGATCATTAAGGCTGGAAAAGACTTCTAAGGTCACCAAGTCAAACCATCAACCCAGCACCACCACCCTGTTCACCACCACCCACGTCCCCAAGTGCCACATCCACACATCTGTTAAACCTCTCAGGGGTGGGGACTCCACCACAGCCCATTCCAATACTTGGTAAACCTTTCAATGCAGAATTTCCCCCTAATATTCAATCTGAACCTCTCCTGGTGCAGCTTGAGGTCGTTTCCTCCCATCTGCCACTTGTTATTTGGGAGAAAAGACCAACCCCTACCTTGGCTACAATTTTCTTTCAGGTAAATGTGTCCTGAAAGAGTCAGGAAAAACCATCTGTTCTATGAAGTTTTTCCCTTCTTTTTTTCCTAACCAGCGTTCCCCCATCACCCAGTCCCCAAATTAAACTCAGGCCCTGAATTAAGCCCAGTCCCCAATTTAAGCCCAGTCCCCAATTTAAGCCCAGCTCCCAGCCCATCCTCACCGAAGAACTGAGAAGACCCGTGCCATCTTCCCAATGGCTCTGATCTTATTCCTGATGATCTCCTTACGCACCGTTGTCCCACCTTAGGGAGAGAAAAGAGCAAACAGCAGCACGTTGGAGGTTTCCTGCTCTCCAGGGAACGTCAGGATGAAGCACCTGCCTGACTCCAGGAAAAGAAATCATGGTTTTTACAGATTCACAGCTACACTGGAGAGAGAACGGTGCTGGAAGGATGGCATCAGGATGGCATCAGGATGGCATCAGGATGGCGGTGAGGAGGGCAACACCAACGAGATGGCACACGGAACTCGAGAGGGCTAAAGAGAGTAGAACCACCACAGGACACGGATTCGGGGAGGTCTGGCTGGCAGCTCGCCAGGTGGGCCCACACTACACAGGATGTGACACAAATGACTCAGCCATGAGGACACGGTTTGCAAGGCAGAGCACGGAGGGATCTGACGGCTGATGGGCACCGCTGTGCTCGCCCACAGTGGCACGCAAGCATCAGCTTTGGCATCCAGGGAGCACAGGGAAGGGCTGGCCTGAGCCTGGCAGCTCTGCTCTGACCCCACATGGACACAACAGGACAGGGGGGAGCTCCCCTTCCGCTCTACGGACCCAACAGGAGAGAGAAAACAAAAAAAAGCACGGAGGGAGCTGAAACCAAACGGAAAATTCAGGTCGAAAGAGGGAACAAATCCATCTCCTCTCAGCTGAGATTCCTCACATGGCCCAGTACACATCAGGACAGGGAAGCCAAACCCAGGGCTAACATGCACCATGGCTCAGCCATGCACTACGTGGCTGCATTCAGAATCAGGTAGAAACGTGACCCCCGTTTCTCAAAGTTCCTGGAGGAACGCAGAAGGGTTAAAAAACACATGGAGCTTATGTTAAAACTGAAAGGGGATGAAGAGACTGCCCCACTAGTCAGCTCTGGAAATCCACTTCAAGGATCTGGTGGCACAGGCAGTGATAATTAAGCTCGTAGCAAATTCTAGCTGGGTACCTTTCGGATAGCTTGAAATGTAGTGATCTTCAGGGAGAGGAGACACCAAGAAACAAGTAGATGAAGACAGAGATAGAAGAAACAAATTTAATTTTCATGGGAGGGAAGAAAGAAAAAAACCAAAAAACCAAAAAACAGAACGGAAATGCAATGGGATAAGCGGGTTAGAGTCTCCACCTGGGGCCAAAGCAGCTCAGGCCCCACTTCTCGCTGCCCCCCTCCGCTTCCTCAGGTCACCACCTCACTCCTGAGTCCCCCCAAAATCCACACTGCTCATCAGCTCAACCACTGATTTGTCCCCTTCATGCATGGCTTAAACTCAGGGCCAAAACCAGCGTTTCTGGGGAGGGGTGACACAAGAAGCCACTTTACAGAGGAGTTCACTGCAACAGATGAGAAGATTGGGTGGATATTTTGGTGCAGAAAATTTTGAATTGGGGGAAAAAATAACCAGCAGCCTGTGTAAGGAGCAGGAAACCATTCCCAGAGTAGCTGGCAAGAAGTGTCTGTCGCAGTGAATGTCATTTAATTTCTCTGTGACTGAACAGCAAAGGAGAAAAAAAAAAATAACGTTCCCTACCCAAAACTGCAAAGGTTGGGCAAAAAGGAACTCAAGACCCTGGCTGGGCATCCAGCTATAAATCAAGTGCTGCTCAGGCATCAAAGACCTTCCCCAGCCTTTCCCCCCGCTGTTCTGAGGTGCCAGCAGGGATATTTTACCTTCCAACGTCTCGTCGCCATCCGAAATCAGCTCGTCGTCGGAGCAGATGTTGAGGATGTTCACGAGCATCTCGGTGACTGCAAGAGGCACAGACAGCGAGGTCAGAGAGGCCCGGGGCATGCAGAGGGGTTTGGAGGACAGGGAAAGGATTTCAAGGTCGTCTGTCCCCTGCAAGTGGGAGCCTAAAGACACTTTTAGGCACAGCCTGCTGGTACCCACAGCGGCGCCGGTGCAGACGACACACGTTGCATCTTCTGCCAAGGAGGTGGATGCAGGCCAAGCACATCACAGAGGAACCAGACGTGGGGAAGGAGGTGCCAACATTCCTGCAGAACAGCCTGAGCTCCCTCAAGGTCCCCCCTCCCCATTCCCACCCATGCCATAGCCACCTGGCTCCGAGAAGGGCCAAATTTGGGGAGGGGGGATTTGAGCTTTGGGGCCTCAAAGTCAAAAAACCCTTTGGACGTCGTGAGGGTGAAACTGCACTCCAAACATATGAGACTGGGGAGGAATTTAAGCTCATCAGGAGAAGTAAAAATCCTTTTGGTGAAAAGCTGAGGCAAAGTCTTGGCCATATTTTAAGCTGCCTCGCCTTCTTCAGAACAAAATAAGCCTTGGATTGAAGTGAATGCTTCCTTTTTGGTGGGCCAGGAGCCAACAGGAATTTAAAATTCCTCTGTTGCAAACAGAGAGAAACATCTCCAAATGCTGAGGTGGGGCTACAGCACCCAAGATCAGCTCCACCAGCAATGCAGAAAGAGCAAGAAAGGAGGGTTTTATTGGTAAAAGCTTTTTCAAACAGGTATCAACAGCTGTTTTTGCAAGAATTTAACCCAGTAAATGCAAATCTCCTTGAACCTGAACTGCTTTCCTGTGCTACCTGGAGCTGCAACACTCTCCCAGCACTGTGGGCCAGGTTTGTGACACTCAGGATCTGAGGAGCAGTCATTGGGAATTTGGAACAGAAACCCAAATCTCTCTTACCCTTTTCCCCTACAAAAGGCAAAGACCATGTGAAGACATCCATGAAGTTTGGAAGCCAGTAGGGGTGAGGGGAACAGTTGAACTGCCTGATGTTCATGACGTTGTTTTCATATTTCAGTACAGCAGCTGGGGGAGAAAAAGGAAAGAGAATAAATGTCCATGGGCACTTCACACATACAGAATCCTGGAATGGGCTGGATTTGAAGGGATCTTAAGGATCAGCCAGTACCAGCCCTGCCATGGGCAGGGACACTTTCCACTATCCCAGGCTGCTCCAAGCTCCCCCAGCCTGGCCTTGGACACTTCCAGGGATCCAGGGGCAGCCACAGCTTCTCTGGGAATTCCAGCCCAGCCCCTCACCACCCTCACAGGGAGAAATTCCTTCCCAATATCCCATCCATCCCTGCCCTCTGGTAATGGGAAGCCAGTCCCTGTGTCCTGTCCCTCCATCCCTTGTCCCAGTCCCTCTCCAGCTCTCCTGGAGCCCCTCTAGGCTCTGGCTCTTAAAGTCTCCCTGGAGCCTTTTCCTCTTTCACCCCCAGTTCTCCCAGCCTAGCTCCCTCTGAAAGTTTTACCAGTGTTAAAAAACCTTCATTATCAACACCAGGTTACATTAGTGTAGAATCAAGCTACCAACTCTCCAAAATCAGAAGGTTTAAGCCATAATTTTTTGCTTTACTCAGGTTGGTTCTCAGCTTAGCACAGTGAAGCTCAAACAGAGCCATGATCCAAACTGAGGGCTGAAAAACCCCACAGCTGGAGAAAATTCCACCATGATCCCCATGGTTTAGGGGCAGAGGGAAGTGGAAAGCTTTCCTACACTATCAGCTTCTGTGGGATGGCAGCATCCATCAAAAGGGCTCCATTCTCCCGTGGCTGGGAATGAAAGCTTTATTCCAGGCCTTATGACTCCACAGTTAATTGCCACAGTAACACATTAAGTCAACCACTTCAGCTCAGCACACAAAGCTCTCTTTCATTCCAGGCACAAGAATGCGACTGGAGGAGAGGGTTTTGTATCAAAAATAGTGTATTTTTTGTATCAAAACCAGTGTGGTGGCAGCTNTTCCAACTTAAATTATTCTGTGATTTTGGGAGGGCAGAGTGGGAGAGGGATTTCCTGAGCCCCCCAAGAGCAGCAGAGCCTTAGCCTTACCCTTGTTGTTATAGACATCTAAGTAATTTGGTGCAGAGAAGATTGTGATTAACGAGGGAAAGCCCGTGGTCTGGCTCTTCCTGTACATTCGGTACCTGCAAAACAGAGCACGAGTTAAACCTGGCCCAGCCCAGCCCAAACCCTGCCCAGCTCAGCCCAAATCCTGCCCAGCCCAGCCCAAACCCTGCCCAGCCCTGGGCTACAGCACTTACCCAGCATCCTGGGCTTCGTGAGCTCGGATTACGGATAACAAACTATTGTTCTGCAAAAATTCACACACTGCAGGATAACTGGAAAACAAAAAGGGAGGAGAACTCAGAAGGGAGCAAAGGAGAGCACAGAGCTCAGGTGGTCTTTTTTTCAGGGAGCAACCACTTGCAGAAAACATCCAGTTTCTGTCCAGCACCCTAAAATATGTTTTATCATTCAAAAATTAATTGCAAAGGGTTCTGTTAAACCCTCCCTAGAAGTGGACTGTCAGCATAAATCCTTCTTTTTTAGCAAGGAAAGATTACTTCCTAGACATCCAGGTGCTGAAAACCACTCACAGGGCCAGTCCAAAGAAGCATCTCTGCTGCTTGAGACCCCAATTCTACAAAGTAACTTATCCAAAGACAGCTCAATATTACAGAAGAAGCAAAAAACACACCAGAATTTGTGCATTAGAGCCAAGTGAGGAGAATTTCATGTACACCACTGTTGCAAGAACGTATTATAGGTTTCTCTGCATGCAGGCCTGCAGAAAAATTCTTCCCATAAAAAACCATCTTTTTACTGTCTTTTACTCTGTACAAGTTTCTATAAACAAAATCTCTAAGTTGTGTTTCAAAAACATTTAAATTTCTCTACCTGTCTCCTAATAAAAAAATAAGAGTTTTCTTTCTTTCAACCTATGAGGTGAAAAGCTGTTTTCTCTAATTATGTAAGCTATTCTAACATTCCTTGGACGGAGCTAGAAGCAAGAACTTCAAATGCTCTGGACTGGGCAAATAATAACCCAAATCCTTTAAATTATAAAGTCATATTAATAAATCATACTTAACCTTCTAATATTACTATCAAAAATCTTTTATTAATGCACAGACCACAACAATACACCGCAAAGCCCCACAGAGAGGCCTGAACAGTGATTTTAGTGTGAGGGGAGAGAAATGCCCTCTAAAACAGCCCTCACCTGTAGAAATAGGAGCAGCCTCGGACAGTGTTGTGGGCAAAATGCTCCAGGGTTTTCTCGTTGCCGTAATCCTCCGAGGGATCCGACCACAGCAGGTCACACATCGGACCAAAGGCTGGAGGCTCCTTAAACCTGTCTAACTGGAGAGGGGACACAACATCAGGAGGAGCTGTGGCAGGATTCACACCCTTCCAGCCCCAAACCCACGCAGGAGTGAACCCCACAGGGAACTGGGAGCAAAGGGAGAAGTTGATGGAGATGATTTATGTGGGGTTTATTTTTTTTCTGGTTGTTGTTGTTCCTGGACCCCACACACCTGGGAACCTACCCCCCGGGCCCTTGAAGGAGGTTCCCTCTGGTGAGTTCCTTGCCCAGGAGTGAAAAACACACAGGACTCACTGATTCTTGGTTTTCAGGTTGTTGTTTATTCTTTTCTTATCTTGAAGTTGATATGCCATCTGTGTACCAGACTTAGCATATGAGAAGCAAGGTACAAGATGGACAAAATGGCCCAAAACCAAGGCCTTTTAAAGCTAATCAGCCCAATTACTTTCTAACATGTATATTGTTTTTACTTTACTACCAATAACTTCTATTAATCTACTCACGTAACGCTTATGCCACTGCTTTCTCTAACCAATGACTTCTTGCCACCAATGCTACAGAAAATGGAGTGGAAGAAGAACAAGAAGGAGATGAGAAACACCCTAAATCCTCCATTTTGTCTCCTATTCACTCTCATACTAAAATCCTAAAACCCTAGATTTTTCACCCTGTGATAGACTACTACATACCACTACCTAGTTCACACCTGTATTCTCCCAAAGCCTTAGTAATTTTTTTCCCTGGAACAGAGGTTAAAAGCAGTGTCCTGCTGAGAATCAGGGCTTTCTAAAACACACAGGAAACATTCCCTGTGACATGGATTCCAACAACTTACTTTCCTAATGTCATCTAGACACGTGATTTCTGGAGACAGGCCCCCGTGGACACACAGGAATTGCTGGTTGAGGAGGGCAGCAAGAGGAAGACAGTCGAAGGTATCCATGCACGCGTCGTACACTCGCTCCGAGTACTTGATTCGACCTGGGAAGGAGGAATTCAGTCAGGCTCTGATCAGCTGAAGTGCTGATCAATAAACTCAAGGAACCCAGTTCCTAAAGGAGATACAGAAGCTCAAAAGCAAAATGGCCCACAAATCAAACTCTGCACCTGT
>VXAX01002978.1:60586-84538 GCA_013399835.1 Leptocoma aspasia | reverse complement strand
TCAAACTCTGCACCTGTGTATTTGTGAAAATGCTGATTTAAAATCAAACTTTGCACCTGTGTATTTGTGAAAATGCTGATTTAGAATCAATTCTGCACCTGTGTATTCCTGAAAATACTGATTTAAAATCAAACTTTGCACCTGTGTGTCAGTGAAAATACTGATTTAGAATCAATTCTGCACCTGTGTATTCCTGAAAATACTGACTTGGAAAATAATTGTTGGATGTCTGAAAGAAAAGGTTTTTTTAATCTGGAATTGGACAATATTAATCTCCCCTCAAGTTGTTTTCTAAAACAGCTGCCCTGAGATCAGCACAAAAGAGATGAGGTGTTTCCACATAATGAAAACTGGGACCATGTAATAAATGTAATATGTAATTTGTAATAAATGTAATAAATTTGTAATATGTAATATTACCATGTAATAAATTTGGGGTGCTGATGAAGCCACCCTGTCACTTCCCCACAGCCCTGCTGCACCTCCAGATTCATCCTGACTGTTGAACTTGGCACAGCAGCATCACACAGCCATGGAGGGCAGGAATTGGACACAGAAATGGATCTTCCCACTGGATCTTTCAGGGATGACAATCCCAGTGATGCCTCACCCAGGCAGAGGGGAAGAAGATGTTCCCATCCATAAATCACGGCCTTTCCAAAGCAGTTTGGATCTTAAACCAAACCTCAAATATGCTCAGAAATATCCTTTCTTCAGAGACACTAACAGGGGTTCTCAGGGAAGGGGAAAAGCAGCACCTCCTGTTTTCCAAAGGGAAAAACCCAACCCCACCACCTGGTTCAGACTGGGCCAAGCTCACCAGGAGCTCACCTGTGTCCAAGTGATGGACACAGCATCCAGCACAGAGCTGGGAGGCGTTTTCCAGCTCATTCCTGAGCTAACAGAACAGGGACTCATCCCCTCTGAGCCTTCCCCCATCCAACACCACCCAGAGCTGATGGGATAAAGATTGGATTCGTGCCTTGCCCAGAATTATCTCTTGAGGTCGGGTCCTTGAGCAAGAATTCCCTAAAGGAGCTTTGCATTGAGTTCTCTACCTCTTTTATTGCTTGGAATGACAGTCACCCATCATTCCCTGACCTTTCCTCATCACTGCTTTAAAAGTATTCAAATGCTGTGCACAAACCCATCTTCTAACTGAAAAAAAGCTCTGAAAGGTAAATGATCCTCCCCAGTGCAAACAGGGAGGAGCAAATCCTTCCCCCATTCCTAACAGCAATCACTGATCCCAGCTGCACAATCTGGAGCTGGAAGACTTTTGGCACTGATTACATGTTGCTGGGCCTGGAAGTCAGGGAGGGGAGGATGTGTGTGCCTGGCTCATCAGGGGAGAAGTGTTCCCATTTCTTCCAACCACGCTCAGTCTTTGAAACCAAAAGGCCACATTTGGTGCTTAGCAGAACTTAAAGATTTGGGTTTTGGGGTATTTTTTATAGCAGGGGCTGAAGCAGAAGAGCAGGAAAACAAGACAACAGGTTTTTACAGCTCTGATGCCACTCAGAGGCACAAAAATTGAAGCCCACGCCTTCTCACAACACCTTTTTTAAAAAAATATATTTTAAAATGTATTATTTAAATGGATTCAAATCCTTCTCCCACTGCTGATACTTACATTCCTGCTTGAAGGTGAAGTATTCTGTGAGGTGCCTGCACTCGTGGTTCCCTCGAAGGAGGAACAACGTTTTGGGATGATTTATCTTTAAACTCCATAAATACAGCACGCACTGCAAGAGAGGCAAACAGGGCATGTCATAAAATCCTTTCCCAGGGCACTCATCAGCCTGAGACTGCACTAAGAGGTTCTGGGAAGACACCCAAAGTGGAACCCAGCTCCATAATGGGCAGTGGATCTTCTCCTGGCCAAGTGGGGAAAAGCCACTGGGATTTCTCTATATTAGGGCTGACTTGGAGAAGTGACAAATGAGGTCGTAGGCAACAGAAAGCAGCTCAGGGCTGGGTGGGGGCAGCTTTGCTTCCAGCACAAACCAAAGGGAAAAAACCCCTTTTGCAGAGCAGCAAAGCAGAACCAGCTGTTTGCTCCAGATGTTCCACTGGGATGGACACCAGCGAGAGGAGCAGGCAGACATTTGTTCAAGAAACACCCAGAAAATTCAGCTTTACCTTCCCCACTGATTTCTCCCCTCCCTGGTTTTTCTGCTTACGCTACAGTCATGTGAAGTTCAAGCTCAAAACAGGAAAAGCTGAGCCCAAAAAACAAGCTTAGCTTAGCAAAGCTCTCTGGCTTTGAAAAGGGCTTTCCACATCCCCTCTGCGAGCAGCAACACCTGCAAAACCGGCGCCTTTGATGAGGCACAGACCAAAGTCAGGCTGAAATGGGGGTTTTTAGCAGAAATATTTCATGCTGGCTTCCCAAAAAAAAGCCTGAGGGAAGGGCCGGGAGGCAGGGAGGGCTCACTCACCCCGGGGTGCTCGGCACTGTCGGGCTGACAGCGGCAGAGCCGTTATCTCGCACGGGGAAATGTTATCACACTTCCCTCCTTGCTGTGGAGCACTGGAAGGACAATCCATAATGACAGCAAGCTCCAGGACCTGGATTAAAGCCTCTAATAAGAGCTTACCCTGGAGGCTGACATGCTGCAGGACACGCCTGGGGAACAGGAACCACCACCAAGTCTGTTTTACACCCTCCAACATTCCCGATCTGGGGCACAGATCCCCAGGAACCAGCTGGAAACAACCTCCAGAACCCAAGTGAAGCAGTTCCCAGTTGGTTCCCAGCACAGCCAGCTTAGACCTGGTGGTGTTTAAGCACTGAACCTGCAAGGTAAGCTCTGCATGGATCATCCCAGCTGATCCCAAAAACCCTGAGGAGCTGTAAAGCACCGCCTGTGTCTCATTTGGAATTCAACCCCACATTAACAACTTGATTAATTGAGAATTCCAAAAGAGAACGGGGCCAAGGCCAGTAGCAGAATCATGTTTTATTGCATCTGTTACCAGGAGGTATGCTCCCAACAAAACCATTTATAATTATTCTGGGATTTAAAGCTTTAACCTTCCTGTGTTTGCAAGAGAAATGTCACTTTTCTGGGCTGGCAGGAGAACTTGGAAGTTGCTATAAATGAACCAAATGACTTGGAGGAAGAACCAGCCCGGGCATCAGAGCAAGGCAGAGATACTGCATCAGTAGGGGAGGGTTTGGGATGTGTGGAGGGTTGGCAGCTTGCAGAAGAGAGATTTTAAAACACATTTGAAGGGGTTTAAAGCAAAATGGGGTTGAATTTGGCACCTCAATTCTTCCTGGACATGCCAGGTACGTGGAGAGCGACATTCCCTGTGGCTGGAGGCACTTCCCAAGGATGTGGGGACTGCCAGGTACCAGAAGGACACGGAGTAAAGGACATTGAAGAGCCCTCAAGGGCTCCAGAGGGGCTGGAATGAGGAATGAGGGAGTTTCTACACTTGCATGCCTCGGATGCTTCCTGGTGTTTTGCATGGATCCTTTTCCCAGCCTTCCCCGGCGCCGTGCCCAGGAATTGATTACTGCCTGTTTGCAATAGCCAAGGAGCAAATCCAGGCAGTCACAGCTTTTTGGGCTTAAATAATCTCAAATAATCTTCTTCTCTCCTTATTCTGCCTCTTGGTGTGAAGCCCAAAGCCAAGGGTTTGATCCACTTGGAAAGGGAAAGCTCAGCAGGACACAGGGAGGGAATTCCAAGAGGAATTGGGACTTGCAACCCCAAAAATGCAAGAGGGGCTGGTGCCAAAGCTGCCCCCACCATGACCTCTCTCACTATTCCCAAAACCTGGCATTTGTAAGGAAGTTTTACACATGGAGCCTGCCAGAGTGGGAACAGAGGCAAAACTCCCAAATCCAGCCCAGAAAGCCACCTTCACTCCCACTTTACAGGGCTGACTGGATCTCTTTACTATTACCCTGGATCTTTTTAATATTATTCTGGATAAAAAGTGCATTAAATCAAGATTAACATATAATTCCATAATTAGACAGCAATCACGTGTCCCATCATAACTGGATTGGAAGAACTGGCCTGGGAAAGGTGCATGCCATTATCACATCACTTTTCCTGATAAATTTCCTCTTTCCATGGATTCTGTTCCTGATCATAACAATTTACTTTCTAATTTAACAAAATCATTCTATTCATTGTATTCCAGCTTCATGGACTGGGATGGTCCTTCCCTACCATGAGCACAGACCTCTCTTGTGCCACTCTGGGATTTGGGACTAAAAGCTTAATGAAAGGAGCATTTTTCCCACTGGGAATCCTTCAGCAGGGCCCTGCCTCATCAGCATCTCCCAAAGGAGGAGTTCATCCCAATTTCCGTGCTGCCTGTCAGCCCTGCACTCTGGAGCTGGGATCTGTGAGCAGTCAGTCTCGCTGTCACAGCGGGTTTGGGACAGCAAACCCTTCCCAGTCCCCTTCCAGCAGCATTCCAGCTTTCACACGGTTCTTCCCCTCCCCTCTCCCCTCACAATTCTTTTCTTTATAAAAAAAACCCAAAACCATCAACCAATCCACTCTCTGTGGCCTCATTATACTGGGAATTCATGTTTTTAAATGAGAATTTCCCTAAGCCAGAGGCCCAGCAAGAGTTTGTTGAATGATTTGTTGCCGACATCCAGCTGAGCTGATGAACTGAGAGGCTTGGGGCAGGCAGGGGGGGAGTCTGAAAGGTTTTGTCTGAGCCACAAATTCCTCCTTGTACCTGGACAACCAAACACCTGGAGCCATGGGGAACACCTGGAAGGGATATTTGGCCCTTACACCTCCTTGGCCCCCACTCTGGCATCATTTCCTGCCTGCCTGCAGCAGGATGCAATTAAACCATCCCCTCCTATTTCATTCCATTAAAAGGTCACGGTTATGGAATCGTGGAATATCCTGAGCTGGAAGGAATCCACAGGGATTCCAGTGCCTGGCTCTGCTCAGGACACCCCCAGCTGCTCGGGGCAGGCACTGGATCAACTCCCCATGCCCAGCTTTGTGTGGTGACTCACGAGGCTGCTGCTGCTGCTCCCCACCTTCCCAGCAGTCACATCACAGGGAAAACCTGGCTGCTTTTCCATCTGGGATACTCCAAACCTGCTGTTGTTTTTACTAGAGAAAACAGATTTTGCACATCCAGGTGGGAATCTCTTCCAGCACAGTGCAGTAGGTGGAAGGGAGAGGCACATGGGAATGAAAACTCCTGGATTCTGCCTTATCCTGACATTTGGAATAGCCCCTGCCTGTGCCCATCAAAGCCCACCCTGAGCTGTGGGATCAGAGGGATTCTCCAGGGGGATCCGTGGCATTCCTGCTGCAACACGTGGGGAAAGGGAAGGAGGAGAGGAAAAAGCAGCAGAAAATAAAAGATAAAACATCTTTTTTGCCCCACCACCTCAGTTCTCCAAGGCCATACATTATCTTGGAATTCTTCCATATTATCACAGAGAAGACAAGGGAGAATGGATCTGAACTAAAAGGAGATTTAGATGGGATATTGGGAAGAATTTCTTCCCTGTGAGGGTGGGGAGGCCCTGGCACAAGTTGCCCAGAGAAGCTGGGAAAGACTTCCTCATCCCTGGCAGTGTCCAAGGTCAGGCTGGACAGGACTTGGAGCAACCTGGGATAGTGGAAGGTGTCCCTGTCCAGGGCAGGGGTGGAACAGGATGGGATTTAAGGTTCTCTCCAACCCCAACCATTCCATGATTCTGTGATGATCCCAGCATGGAGAGACTAGGGCACTGATCCCCAGCACTTCTGGAGACCTGAGAGCAAAATCTCCATGTCACATCAATCCTGGGCTAACAGCAGAGACCGGGAGCAGCACTTTTCCACCCTGGATCTACACAACCCATACACAGACACAGAGCCCAACACCTCTCATTTCAAGGTGGGTTAACACCATAAAAATCCATCTTTTCTCTCAGAAGGAGCTGCTGTTCTGGAATATAATCCCTTTTCCAGGTGAACACATTCCCACTGCAAACCCAGCCGAGCAATCCAGAGGAGCAGTGGGATGTGTCCTTCCCCTTCCTCCCTGGGGGGCTGCTCCTGCCAGCACCACCCCAAATCCCACCAGCCCCAGCCCCACCTCTGCTGCATCCGTCCCAGCTCCCCTGGAAGCTGCTCCTCGTCACACCTTGGCTTCCTGTCAGGAATCCAGAGCGTGGGGCTGGAAGGGAGCCAGGGGCTGCTGGAACTCAAGCTGTCGGCCCTGCTCTCCCTAAATCCTCTGCAGAATCCTTCAAAAAACCCCTTGCACTCATCCCCGACAGCTCCTCCCCAAAAACTTGCACTGGGGAAGATTTCTCTGCAGAGCCAGCAGCTCAGCTGCTCCTGCAGCCTCTTTTTTTCCAAGAGGAATCACTCCCTCTGTTACTCCAGCTGATTTCTGCCACATTTCAGGCCCCTGCTCCCCCAGAAGCCCTTCCTTACACTGCTTCCAACTGGGATAAGCACTCCACTTCCACTGGCCCTGCCTCTGTGAATCCAGATGGCTGCAATCCCTTGGGATTTGTGGCATTTGCTAAGAGCTGTCCCTTCCTGTCCCATCCCAGCTCTCCACTGAGCCAGCAGCAGCCACGGGGATCCACTGAACCCTTTGTCCTCCAGACCCACAACCCCCAGTTTCTTGGTCATGGAATCCCAGGGAGCTGCAAAGCCCTGTCACAGCCCAGGTGACTTCTGATCCTTTCTGCTGACCCCATTCCAGGGTTTTCAGAGGAAAGCAGTGACTCAGGCACGTGACCCTTTCTCTTCCTGCTCAATCCTGAGTCCTGCAGCTCTCCCAACATTTGCTTCCCACTGCCTGGTGGGATCCTGTTGCCTGCAACAGCACCATCAACTGTCCCCCTTCTGTCCCTGAGTGACAGTTCCAAGTGACATTAAAACCACTCCAGAAGGCAGAGGCTAGGCATTAACCCCATCACTGCCACTTCATTGTCACTGCGTGAGGATCCAAAGATTGGGACATCATTTTCCTGCCCAAAACCACATTATGAGTTATCAGCACTGCTTTCATCCCATGAAGAATTCCACTGGAGGGTAAATCCAGCATGAGAGATCCGGGTTTGGTGTTTAGACTGATTCTGAGCTGGATTTGAACTCATTCTGAGCTGTATTTTACTGGTTTTGAGCTCTATTTAACTGATTCTGAGCTGAATTTTACTGAGCTGCATTTGAACTGATTCTGAGTTGAATATTACTGATTTGGAGCTGTATTTTACTGATTCTGAGATGCATTTTACTGATTCTGAGCTGTATCTTATTGATTTTGAGTTGCATTTTAACTATTCTGAGAGATATTAAACTGATTTGGGGCAGTATTTAACTGATTCTGAGCCAAATTTGAACTGATTCTGAGTCGCATTTTACTGATTCTGAGCTGAATTTTACTGATCTTGAGCTGCATTTTACTGATTTTGAGCTGCATTTTACTGATTTTGAGCTGAATTTTACTGATCTTGAGCTGCATTTTACTGATTCCGAGCTGCATTTAACTGATTCTGAGCTGTATTTAATTGATTTTGAGTTGCATTTTAGCTATTTTGAGAGGTATCAAACTGATTTGGGGCTGTATTTAACTGATTCTGAGTTGCACTTAATTGATTCTGAGCTGAATTTGAACTGATTTTGAGCTGGATTTAACTGATTCTGAGCTGAATTTTACTGAGCTGCATTTGAACTGATTCTGAGTTGAATTTTACTGATTCTGAGCTGCGTTTTACTGATCATGAGTTGTATTTAAGTGATTCTGAGGTGTATTTTAACTGAGGTTCAACACTTTGGGTTCCTTTAGCCCCAGCACCCCCAAGCTCCACTTCCTTGGTCACCTCTATACTGAAGTAGCCTCTGTCCACGTAGTCCCCCAGGAAGAGGTAGCGGGTGTTATTGGGTGATCCTCCCACTTCAAACAGCTTCATCAGGTCAAAGAACTGCCCGTGGATGTCACCACACACTGGGGGAGGAAGAACAGCACAAAAGAGAGACAGAATTACCACGCTAAGAAAAGCAAGGTCACAACAGCAGTGAGCAGAAGAGCGCGGCCGCGCTCCAAGCCAGCACCAGCAAAATCCTCTCTTCTGAGAGCTCAGGAGAGTTAAAAAACCTTGTGGGTGGGAAGGAACACGGCAAAAAAAACCTGCTGGGGTTATCCAGGTTGTTATTCAGGACTCCAGCCCTGAGCTCTGACCTGTGATTGGAGCCTCCACCTCGATCATGGTCTTCTCGTGCCTGAGGATGGCGGCGCCGTCGTTGATGATTTTCAGCGCCGCGTCCTCCTCCAGCCGCCCTTCCTTCACCAAGTGGCTCTTGAGGACGTCGAGCCTCGGCTTGCCATCCTCAAACACCTCCTTCAGAGTGAGCCGCTGCGTGGGAGGGAATGGGACAGCTGGAAAGGCAAGGCAAGGGAAGGAGTCAGCAACACGGCACTTTTCGGGGACAGGGAATGACAGGCTTTGCTTCCGAGCCTCGAGCTGACACCCAGAAATGGAATTTCCACTGAAATGATGCTCTCAAATATTGAGAGAAGAGCTGAGCTGCCAGAGCTGCTGGATTCAAGCCTCAACTTGGTTAAAATCCCACTTGGTGCAGCCCAAACACCGCCTGTACCTGTTCCAGAGCTGCCTCCCAATCCCAAGGGGACAGTCGGCATTCGAACCCAGAACAGAGTCCATGGAAATGTCAGCAAAACCAGGAAAACCAGGAACCAGCGAGCCAGGTAGGAGGACCAACATGTAAAATTTTTCCTAATCAGGAATCCACCCACCCCCAAAAAGCAGAATTTGCTCGTCTTCACCCCAATACCTCAAAAAGCTTCACCCCCAGAAAGCAGAATTTGCTCCTCTTCACCCCAATACCTCGAAAAGCTTCACCCCCAAAAAGCAGAATTTGCTCCTCTTCACCCCAATACCTCAAAAAGCTTCACCCCCAAAAAGCAGAATTTGCTCCTCTTCACCCCAATACCTCGAAAAGCTTCACCCCCAAAAAGCAGAATTTGCCCTTCTCTGCCCCAACACCTCGAAAAGCTTCACCCCCAAAAAGCAGAATTTGCCCTTCTCTGCCCCAATACCTCGAAAAGCTTCACCCCAAGCTTAGAAATTGGAAATCTTGATGGAATCCAATATTTAAGGTAAGTTAAGGCCTCAGCTATTTGCAGCATGTTCCTTAGTTTTTAACACTGGATAGAAAACACCCCATCAAAAACTGCTACAATTGTTATTATTATTACTATTATGATAATAATCTTCATTATTTCATGGTAGGGGATAGGATGGTGTGGGAGAAGGTGACCTCTAGCAGAAATTAAGTGAAAAAAAAAACACAAAAAACCCAGTTTTCAGTAAAAATCTGAATTCCTCATCTCCCTTCTCCCAGGCCTGGCTAATTTAAAAAAGATGGGAGCACACATGACCCTGGTGTAATATTTAAAGGCTGTATAGTGTCTTGAATTAAAATTAATTCCAGGAAGGAAGCCTGGATGTTTGGGAAGAACTGGGAATAAAACCCTGTGCAATAGCCTCAAGTGCACGGCCTGGCTGCCAACAGCTCCTGCAATCCATGGAGTGATGGGAATCTTATCCCAGGGATCCTCTCAGATCCTCTGAGTCCATTTCCTCTCAGAATCAGGAAAAGCAGGATTTCCTCACCCTCTGGGCTCAGCCCTTCCAGCATCCCCTGGCCGTGGCGGGACCAGAACGATTCCAGCCAAGCGATGCCGCAGCTGGGACGAGGAGGAGATGCTGGGATGGGGTTTGCTTTGGGATGCTCCACACAGAGCTCCAAGAAAAGCCTCTTATCCCAGTGCAGATCCCACAGGCAGCTGGCATCACCCTCCCAGCCTCAGGGATAAGGCACAAACCTCCCCTGTTGGAATCCAGGGCACAGGGAATGTTTTCTGTGTGTTTTAGAAAGCCCTGACTCTCAGCAGGACACTGTTTTTAACCTCTGTCCCAGGGAAAAAATTGCTAAAGCTTTGGGATGAGTTGGAGAACACAGGTGTGAACTAGGTATGTAGCAGTAGTAATAGTAGTCTATCACAGGGTGAAGTATTTAGAGTTTTAAGGTTTTAGTATGAGAGTGAATGGGAAACAAGATAGAAGATTTTGGGCGTTGTCTCATCTCCTTCTTGTTCTTCTTCCACTCCATTTTCTGTAGCATTGGTAGCAGGAAGTCACTGGTTAGAAAAAGCAATTGCATAGGTGCTACGTGTGTAGCGTAGTAGAAATTATTAGTAGTAAAGTAAAAACGATATACATGCTAAAAAGTAATTAAGCTAATTATCTTTAAAAAGACCTTGAGTTTGAGTATCGAGGCCATTTTTTGTCCATTTTATGCCTTGCTTCTCATACGCTCAGTCTGGCATGCAGACAGCGTACTAAACATAAGATAAGAGAAAAATAAACAACAACCTAAAGACCAAGAAACAGAGAGTCTCACTTGTCTTTCATCCCTGACAAAGAACTCACAAGAGAGAACCTCCTTCAAGGGCCTAAGAAGTAAGTTCCCAGCAGTGTGTGGGGTTCAACAACAACAACCAGAAAGAAAAAACCCCAACACTGCCCCAGAAAGTGCTGGAAGCTCTGCTGTCTGTAGGGATGCAGGCAGCCAGACACACCATCTCACCCTTGCCAGGCATCCCCTAAAATATCCCAAAATCTGGAATGCACCAGGTCTTCCATGGGGATTTTAATGATGGTGGTGCCAGTCTGTGTCTGAGTAAGCATCTCCAACAGCCTCTGTGACAAGGAACCCACCCACTGGATAATGAAGCATCTTTCCATCATTCCACTTCTCCTGGGAGCGTGTGGTGGTGGAAGGCACATTCACATGGAGCTGGAATCCAGCTCGGATGGAAAACACCTGGGATGCAAATCAAATCCCTGTCCTCATCCATCACCCAGCAAAGACCCTGCTCTGGTGAGGCCACACCTTGAGGGCTGTGTCCAGTTCTGAGAGCCTCACTCAGGGGTGAATTCAGAGTGAGTCCAGGGGAGGGAACAGAGCTGGGAAGGGGCTGGAGCCCCAGGAGGGGCTGAGGGAGCTGGGAAGGGGCTCAGCCTGGAGAAAAGGAGGCTCAGGGGGGACCTTGTGGCTCTGCACAAGTCCCTGCCAGGAGGGGACAGCCGGGGGGGTCGGGCTCTGCTCCCAGGGAACAGGGACAGGAGGAGAGGGAACGGCCTCAGGCTGGGCCAGGGCAGGGACAGGGTGGACACCAGCAGGAATTTCTTCCTGGAAAGGGCTGTTAAATATAGGAAGGGATTGCCCAGGAAGGTTTGGAGTCCCCATCTCTGAGGGTGTCTAAGGAACACCTGGATGTGGCACTCAGTGCTCTGGGCTGGTGACAAGGTGGGGACTGAGCACAGCTTGGACTTGGTGATCCCAGAGCTCTCTTCCAACCTGAATGATCCCGTGATATGCCAAAATATGTTGAATTTTCCAGGATAGAGCTGGCCAAATAATACAGGGAGAACAGCGGTGCCACCGCTCCCTTTTAAATGCAAATCCAGCAGCAATTTACCCTGAAAACCCCCAGAGGAAACGCAGAGAGGCGGCACAAGAGATTCTTTGCAGCTGAACATCAATTTTCAAATCACAGGAACTGCGGGAGTGGCTCTAATGAAAGGGGAGCTGGTGCCTGCAACGAGGTGGCCCCGCTTTCATCGACCCCTTTGGAAGTTGTGCTCTGGTGTCCCACGTGCCTGGAATGCTCCAGAGCCTTCCCCACCAAGCTGCCAATTAAAGAGGGTTAAACCAGACCTGCTTAAACCAACACGGGCTGGAGCAGGGCTTTTACTGCATCCACTGCTCAGCGATCCTCCAAAATGAAAAAAAAAAAAAAAGAGCCCTCTGGAGATGGATGAAAAAATCATTTTGCAGGACTCTTCCCCTCTGGGTCACTGTGAGGCTGGCAGTGCTGAGGAAATGAGGGAAGATGTGGGGCTGACACCAACAGGATCAGCTGGGATGAGGGAGGGCTGGATTGAAATGTGAGTCCAACTTGGAATGAGGGATGGTTTTGGGACACTGAGAGGCTGGAAAACGATTTGTAAGTACTACAGACCTTGTGGTTGTTCTGGCATCTGCCATCTGACTCCAAAGGGAGCCAGGGAGCACTTGGAGGGCAAATGATTTACAAGGAAGAGAACAGAGCAATAGAAACCCTTCATCTCCATATTCCCCATCACTCCAGGCCCTCAAGCACGGCCAACACCTCTGGAGCCACACCAAGGAAGTGAGAAGCCCCAAAAGTGGGGTTGGAGAGCTCAGCAAAGATGGGATGTGACCCCAGGACAGCACTGCCCATCCAGAGATCCACGGGAAGCTCCTGGCTTTGCCTTTTCCTGGTAGCCCCAGCGAGCAAAGTTATGCAAGATCAAATCTGAGGCTTCAGCCAAGAACTTTTATGTAAGTTCCCTCCTTGGCTTTGCACAGCTCCACTCCCACAAGGAGCTGGGCACGACCAGGAACTGGCTCCTCCTTGGCTCTGCCAGGGTTTCAGTCTCCCCACTTCAATTAAAGATCTCCATTTTATCCTTATCCATGCTCCGTTCTCTGGGACAGGAGGAAGAGGGTGCTCCTGCAGCCAGGCTGGGCTCTCCAACAGCAGGAACAGCCCTCAGAGCAAACTGACCTGGAATTTTGTACCTCCAGGGCATTGAGAAGGGTGGAGAGACTCACCCAGTTCCTGCTCCTATCTGAAAAAGGAGGAGATAACTCCTTATCTCACAATAACAATCAATCGTGGGATGGAAGGACCTTCCACTATCCCAGGTTGCTCCAGCCTTCCAGGACAATTCCAGGGATCCAGGGGCAGCCACAGCTTCTCTGGGAATTCCATCCCAGCCCCTCCCCACCCTCACAGGGAAGAATTCCTTCTGTACATCCACCCTAAATTTCCCCTCTTTCAGGTCAAACCCGTTGCTCCTGTCACTGCAATTCCATGGTTGGTGCTGGAATGCCCAGGCAGTGCAGACACAGCGGGTAAAGCTCATCCTCAGAGCCAGCTCCCAAATAATCAATGAAAATGATGGATAAAACACCCACAGTATTCCAAGAATTAAACCCTGTGCCCTCTGTGCCACCTTCCCTCTGCACACAAACCCAAGTGTTGCACCCAGTCCCGTTTGAACAGCGAAATCTGCAGGTCTGGGGTTCGTAATTCCACCAAGGGCATCCAAACCCACTCCCAGGAAAAGGCAATTCCTACTCCACCAACAGGACATGTGCTCAGGGCCAATCCACAAACAAAAGGGCACAAAAGCAAGCCAAGTTTGAGGTGTGAAATGGATTAAAAGGTCAGGTGTACCAAAGGGAAAATGAAAAGGAAATTAAAAGGAAAATCAAAGGGATTTCTTTGCTGGACTCCAGGGCAAGATTCCATTTCCCACCAAATGAACACGGATTTTATTTGCCAGGCCACAAGCAAGAGGGTATTTGCAACTCTGGGAGGACATGGTTAGTTAAGGATGGGAGAATTTGGGAAAAAGCTGCTTTTCCACCACCAGCAGTGCTCATCCCTCAGTGCCAGATGAAAATCTCACAGGAAAAAATCCCATTCCTCCCTACCTCTGTCCTTAAAATGCACTGAAAATTCAGCTTCACCAGGGCTGCCCCATCCCCACCTCCAGACAGAGCCAGTGCCATGGAAGAGAAAACAAAGTGATCCACAAATGATTGTTTATATATGCCAGAGTCCCTTGGATGGCTGGAGGGAGCAGCTGAGGCGGATTCATTACTGAAAAAGGAGCAAGAGCTCCGTGCCTGGAGTGGCAGTGCTGGCCAAATGCTGCTCCCGGGGTCTGCAGGGAAAAGGTGTCCCCTCAATCCCCCAAAAATAACCCCACAGGATTCAAAATTCTCAAAAACCAACTCGAGAGAGGTTTCCCTGGAGCTCCTGATGCACATCTGGGAGTGAGTCCAAACAAAGCCCCTTCCCTGCTTGCTCCTCATCATAGAGCAGATGGTGAGAGATGCACTTTGGAGTAAAAAAAAGCACATTTTGGGGCAAAACTGAGGATTTGGACACTGAGGAAGCTGGATGGGCTGTCAAAGGTAGAAACATTCCCAGGAAAACTCCACCAGGAACCATCCAAACCCCCTGTGAAAAGGAGAAGAAGCTGCCTTCAGGGCTGAGCTGGGCACAGCACGAGCAGCAGGGCAGGGGTTTTTTTTCCCTCTTTCCCAATTTCCAAACAGCCCAGCATTATTTTTATCCAATATTTTATTCCCATTCACACCTAACCTACATTCATCCATTCATAGTTGTGCCTGGGTCTCACACAGAGCCTGCTCAGAAGGAATAATGTGGAGAAATCCAGCACAGAAAGGCCGTGGAAATGGCTTTTTTTTTTGCTGGGAAAAAGGTGGATTTTCAGCTTTCTGAGTCATTAATAGGGAACAAACCCTTGGAGGCAGGGGATGGATGCCACTGTCACTCCAGCAGTGCTCCAGCCACCCTGCTTTTCCTGCTGCTCCATCCCAGATGCAGGCCAAAAGCAAGGACAGGCTGGATCTCAGCAGCTGGGTGATGTTGGAATCCCAGAATTATCCAGCTCAGAAAAGCCCTCCAAGGTCATAGATTCCAATCTGTGACCAATCCCCACCTTGTCCCCAGCTCAGAGAACTGAGTGCCACATCCAGGCACTCCTTGGAAACCTCCAGGGATGGGAATTCCACCACCTCCCAATGCCTGACCACCCTGTTTATCAGCAACCACCCCATTTTCCATGGAATAATCTTTATTCTTCCAAAAATGATTAAACCACATGAATTTCTGGTCATTAAACACAAAATGTCTTTGCTTTAAGAATCCCCACCCTGGTTTCTGGGAAGTTTTTTCTCCCCTGAGGTGCCCTGATATGAGAACCTGCAATACCAGGTGTGTGTCTGCTTGATATCCTGATTTTTCCAAGGTTGGATCAAGCCTTGGCAAATAATCTGTGTCATTTTCCAGGGCTGGCACGGGCAGCCTGACCCTGCCATGGCACAGAAACTGTTCATTCCAGCTGCAGGAGCTCTGTGGAAAAAAAAACCTGGAGCTTCATCACCTCCCACCTGAGGAAATAAGTAACTTGTCCCTTATTAAAATAAGCATTAATATCAACGAAAAATCACCAAATAAAGCAAACACCTTCTTGTATAAAAGCAGCAAGAGCCAGGAATTGTTATTATTATTATATTATTATTACCATTTCCATCTGTTTTCCCTCCCAATTTTTGCATGTTCCAATCCTTCTTTTTTGCTCTGGGTGAGGAACGTCCAGATTTCAGAAGCTCCAGAGACTCACAAATAGAGGGGAAATAAAAAATTCCAGAGTTCTGCTTCTCAGCCCTGGAAGTGCTGCAGGAAGACCAGGAGATTTGAGGTTATCTGAATTCCTCTGGAACAGCAGCTCCTTTGAATGGATGGAGTTTATAATGTCCCAGTTTCATCCAGAACTCCTTGGGGCTGAACCCGACCTCCCAGTGCGCTGCTGGTTCGGAGAGCTGGCTCTGATCCTCACCTGGAGCCACAGATTCCTTTTTGTAGGACAACCAGAATTATCTCCTCACAATGACCCTAAAAATATCTGCATTGTACGAGCTGAATGAATGATTTCTTCGAAGGGGACAGTCACAGCCCAAAACAGAGCTGGATGAACCAACGGAGCCGTTCCCAGCAGCAAATCTGTCCCTGCCTCATCAACCCCCTCCCAGTCACTCCAGGAGTAACACCCAAAATTTGAGGGCATGTTGGGAGAAGCTGGCAGGCCCGGGGCTGAGCAGGAGCCAGGTGCATTTAAGGCTAAAAAAAAAGCAGGTGACAGCTCTGTGTATGGAAATGCAAACACAAACAGAGCAGAGCCCCGGCCGCGCTCACGGCTCCCACGGAAACACGGGATGTGGAGCCAAGAGGCTAAAAAACCACACAAACCTAAGCCCAGCCATGGATTTCCAAGGAAATAGCACAGAATCACAGAATTCCAAAATTGTTTGGGTGGGAAGGGACCCATTCAAGATGATCTCATTCCACCACACCTTCCACTAGGTCAGGTTGCTCCACTTGGCCACTTCCAGGGATGGGGCAGGCACAGATTTTCTGGGAAAACCATTCCAGTGCTTCACCACCCTCACAGGGAAGAAACAGACACTGAAACCTTACAGCTCCCTGAACTGTGCTCCCTAAAATCTTCAGGATAGCAGGTGATTATCCTGCTTCTGCTGGGAATTTGGCCAGTAAACAGTGAGGCCAGGACAAGCCAAGGTGCCTTTGCCGAGGAGGATTCCCCAGCAGAGCCGAGGGCCAAGGTTTTGCCACGGCTGCCAATTCCAGAGGTGACAGTGACGGTCCCACGAGGTGGAGCTGGAACTCTGCTCCCGCTGGAGCCCGGCAGGATTAAACCCAGGAGTATTTAATTAGAACAGAGGTGACTTAAGCCACACCAGGCACCAGCTCCCAGGCAGCAGAGCTGCTCACAAAGCCTTCCTGGCATGGCAGCCAGGGCTCTTCACACCCCAGATCCTGCCCTGACTCCGGGATGAAGCTGAACCCACACCTGGATCCGTGGTGTCGGTCTTGCTCCTGTTCCTGCCAAAGCTCCCCGTGGATAAGAGACATCAAAATTACCCTCACTGGGCACCAAGTGTCCTCAGCCTCCCTGAAGTGATAAAATCCACATTTGCTTGCAAGGCCCATCAAGTTTCCAGCTCAGATTTGGCTCCTAATGACCGGCACTGATGTGGATTTTCCTGGGATTGTCATTGAGCCAATGAATCCAGAGCCGAGTCCTCTGCCAGGGATGTGGGCTCTGGACATCACTGAGTGCCAGCTCACCAAGCAGGGCCCAAAACCCTGCAATTCCAGCCTGGAAAACCTCTCTCTTTGAGGCCTTCCAGCTCAACAAACTTTCCAGAGGTTAAAAATCAATGTATTCCCAGAAAATCATCACTCAACAAATCTGGTGTCTCCCTCTCATCAGTGGGATTCCAGGGAGTCACTGCAAAGCCTGAGGAAAAAAGGAGGAGGAAAAGGAGGAGGAAAAAATGGAGGAGGAAAAAATGGAGGAGGAAAAAATGGAGGAGGAAAAATTGGAGGAGAAAAAAAACGGAGGAGAAAAAGAAAGAGAAAAGGAAGAGAAAAGGAAGAGAAAAAGGAAGAGAAAAAAGGAACAGAAAAAGGAGGAAGTTTAGAGCAAAGAGCTGCAGCTACTTTAAAAAAAAAGTGAGCTCCCCAAAGGAGCAGGGAGGGGATTCCTAGATGTCAGCAGGCAGGGAAATTCACCACCTGTTTCCCAAGGTTCCAGCCCGGCCACTAATAGATCATTAATGGAGGCACAGCAGGGGTTTTGTGGAAAAGGCAAATCCCGGGAATGTGAACCCGACCCTGCCGCCGGCTCCCAAGGGGCTTCTGGATCCCATTTCAAACCTGCTCTAAGCAAACACAACTTTGTGTCCTTCCAAGATCTCACTCCAGGGAATGGGCTGGTCCACGTGGGAATCCTGGACAAAACAACCCCCAGAAAGATTCCTGCTGGAGCAGCCAATGTTTGGATGCACCCAGCAAAAGGTGGTCACAGCACGGATGAACGGGGAATGTGAGCACAAAATGATGAATTTTGACACAATCAGGGCCTTGGTTTCTCTTCTCTTCCCATCTCAGGCCTCAAACCCTCACCCTGAGTGGGCTCCTCACTGCATCCAACTGCTCTGGATAAAATATTCCTTGCAAAGTGCCTATTCCCAGGTGCTGACAGTCCAAAGGGAGCTGCAAAGGAATTCAAATCTTCCCAGTGGCCACCCTGGACATCAGCCAGAGCGGTTCTCTTGCAAAACAAAAAGTAGCCCCCCAAAAAATTGAGATAAATCAGTCCCAGTGCTGCTTCCAGAGCAGCTTCCCAGACCTGCACGTGTCAGGGATGGAGCAGGATGAGAGGAGCCTCCAGCTACTGCTGAAGCAGCAATTCCAGCCTCTGTGCCCTGGTCACTCTTCCTCCAGGAAACCCTCGTGGTATTTTTCCAAGACATCACCTTTGGGATATAATAGTCTGTTTGAGAAGCCATTTTACCACATCTTGCTGTGCTCAGCAGGTGATAAAAGGGAATATTTTCTGGAGCAATCTAGGCTGACACCACTTCTTCCTGTTCTCATGAAATTCACCCTGAACCACTTGGGAAATTAAGTCCTGGGAAATTCTCCCCAGATCTTCCTTGGAGCAGGGAAAGTGCTTTAAACTCTGACTTTACAGGCCCACCATGCCAAAAGGAACCCCCAGATGGAAGACTGGTGGAGAATTTTGGAGAAACAACCCCCCCTGAGCTCCTCAGAGAGGCTCCCAGTCAGAGGAGATCCCATTCCTCCAAACACTCACATCCAGCTCTGCTCCTCAGTGGGAACAGGGAGGTCACAGAATCCCAGAACAGTCTGGGTTGGAAGGGACCTTAAGGATCACCTCGTTCCACCCCTGCCCTGAAGCTCTCACCAGGCAGCAGCAAGGCTTTGTTTCAGAGGCTGGAAAACCAGAACAGCCTGGACAGGCCAACATTCCTCCTCCTGCCAGGAAAATCCTTAAAATCTGCACTGAGTTTTTTTTTCTTTAGAGCACCCTCTGACACAGGAGCATCCACCCTCCATCCTCCACCTCCCCTCTGCCCCATGCTTGCTGTCCCGAGGGGTTTTCCCAGGCTATCTGCAGATTCTCCATCCCTGGAAGTGTCCGAGGCCAGGCTGAACAAGGCTTAGAGCAACCTGGGACAGTGGAAGGTGGAATGAGATGAGCTTTAAGATCCTTTTCCAACCCAAACCATCCCAGGATTCCACACCCGACCCGGTGCCACCGGTGCCACCGGAATGTGCCCTTTTGGCACGGCGATCCCGGCCTCCAGGAGCCTCAGGGAGCCAAGTCCTGCATTATGGGATAACCCTGATGCCTTTACGTAGCCTGTTCCCTCACTCCTGCTGCTTAATGATGTCTGATTCCATTAGGATCCGAGCCATCTCCCCCGTAAACACGCCCGCCCTCCCAACGCCGTCCCCCGCGGGATCGGGCAGGGAATACCTGGAAAACCGGCCAAGCTGGGAAGGATCCCGGACAAATATAGATCTCCAAGGAGTATCTTTAGATTAGCAGGCAGCTCTGCCCCCACTGAGACCCCAGGATTTACCTAAATAGCTCCTTCAGCACAGCCCAGCGCTCGGAGCTATTTTAAGCCAGCACCCTGCCCTACTTCCTAAGGAACTGCCTTCCCTTCTCCTGCCCGTGCAGCCAGAGCAGCCCCAAACCCACTCCTCTCTCCCTCTGACACCTTTCATGAAATAAAAAAGACCCTTTTGGCACGGTATCCAATTAATCCGGGCTCATTTATTGCCACAAGGCCCTTCACGGCCTCAGCAGGGAAAACGAAATTAACCTTTCCCAGCCTGATAGGCAGAAAAAATAACATTAAATAGTGGAATCCTGAGGAACACGACCTTCCCTGCTGCCCTGCCCACCCCCAGCACCCACCTGAAGCAGCTGCTGTTATTCCCAGAGGGAAGGGATAAATCCCAGCCCAATCCATGTGCCCTGATGCTTTATCACTGTTCCTCAACGCCTGGGTTTGGGGTTTGCCACCAGCATTTCTGTTAATTAGCACATTCATTAGCACGTTTATTAGCCAGCAGAGCATCCCTGTATTCCAGGATCCAGAGATCTGGCAGTTTGAGCCCAAAATGAGGCAACTCTGGCTCTGTTTGGGGCATTCCAGGAACACTCTGGAGAGGAACAGCTTGTGTTATCCCAAGATATTTGCCCTTGGATTTGTTTTTGGGATGAAATGCCACAAGATCCAGCAAAATCAGCCCCAAGCTTGGCACAGCCACAAACCAGCCCCTTTTCCCAGCACACCCCATTTATGGATAATGAAGCATCTTTCCTGTTTATATATAACAAGAATATCGGAATTACTTGGACAAGTTTTGGGGTTTTTTCTGGAAACCCCCCCAAAATACCATGCTCCCAAGTAACTCCATGGGATTCCACGGGGTTCCTGCTTTAAGGACTGCCTCACCCCACACCTCCTTGAGCTCTGTCCAGCCAAGTTGCTGTATTATGACACAACTTGCTTTTTAGGGATCCCCCTCCACGTCTTGACCCTGGTGGCATTCGCACTTTTCCCTTGGCATCCCAAGGTCCAAGCACATGGACTTTGGCCTTTATTCCATTTTTAGCCATTTTCAGAGCTCCTTTTCCCTCTAGGTATTCCTTAATTCCTGCAAGCCAAACCAACCAGTGAGTTTAAAATCCCACAACCTCCTTTATATTTAAGATTCTCCTCAATTAAAAAGCTAGTTTGACTTTTGTATCAACGCTTGCCCCGTGACGAAAATTCCCGACACCTCCCAACCTGGAGAAAATCCAACGCTCGAGCTCCCAGAGTTGTAGATGATATTAAAAACAAGGTGGGAAGAAAGCTGCACATTTTTCATCCCCCAAAAGCATCTTCAGGCAGCGAGATGAACTGGAACAGCCTCTGAACTCCCCGAGGAGGCAGCGATTGATCTGAGGCCGGGCTTGGGCTCCCCAGGGGCTGCGGGAGCCTCGCAGAACAAATCCCGTGGGATTGCTCTCCGTGCCTCCAGCAGAGGAACACGGGGAGGAGGGACAGGCTCCTCAGCTCTGATTCCACCCAGGCTGAGGGGACAGGTGCTGGAGGTGTCACTGAGGATACGAGAGCTCCTCACGTTCCCAAAAAACCTTGGCTGGGTGTGAAACAGGTCAGCGACGGCACGGAATTGTGGATTATGGAATGGGCTGGGGGAGAAGGGGTCTCATTCCACCCCCTGCCATGGGCAAGGACACCTCCTACTGTCCCAGGGTGCTCCAACCCGGCCTTGGATGCTTCCAGGGATCCAGGGGCAGCCACAGCTTCTCTGGGAATTCCATGCCAACCCCTCTCCACCCTCCCAGCCAGGAATTCCTTCCCAATATCCCATCTAACTCTTCCTTCCAGCAGTGGGAAGCCAGTCCCTGTGTCCTGTCCCTCCATCCCTTGCCCCAAGTCCCTCTCCCTGCTGAAACACATCTGTGACGTTCCCACACAAAGCGGACGCTGAAATTTCAGGGAGTGTCACGTGAGGGGTTTTAAAATTCCCACACACACTTTAAATGTCTTCCATTTGGGAAAAAAACAGCCTGGACACGGAGAAAAGGTGCCTGAAAGTCCTTAAGAAAGAACAGCAAAGCACAAACTGGGAAAATCCACCCGTTTCCAGGACACCTTTGGCTACAGCACCAGCCCCAGCTTTACACCACAATTCTTGGGATCCACCCCTTCTCAGAAAAGCAGGAACCCACTTCAGGAATCACAGGGTGGGAATGAGGGATGTCTCTGACTTCCAACATCCTGAGTGCTGAAAAGAGGGCACTGGATCGTGGCTGCTCCCAGCTCAGCAGCTTCCCAACGTTTTGTCCATGATCCACAAAATAGCAACACACAGACAGAGAAAAATCCCAGTGGATTATTTGCTCTGGTGTCTAAATACCAATATCCCAAGTTTTTAAAGGATTTGTCATGGATGCATTTGGACACAGCTCTGCTTCCCAGAGGATTTTACACCTTCCAGCAGGAACAATGGAGCAGGAGCACAAAATTCAACCAAATATGACCAAAAAAGCCCTGCAGGTGTGTTTTAAAGGGGCACAAACACCCTGAGCTCCAGGGTCCATCCACTGCAGCAGCCCAAAGCACCATTCCCACCTGCCTGAACAATGTGGATTTTGCAGGATGTGGATCCACCAGGTAATTCAAACCCAATTTTGGGCTAATGCAGACAACCAGACTCCCTAATCCCTCAGATTTCCAGCAGAACCTTCCCAAGGGCTCTCTGGAGACCAAACTTTGGACATTAATGGTTTCTGTCACCATCAACCATCAGTTTCCTGCTAAAACTGTGCTACAAAGAGCAATTCTTGCCTCAAATTTTGAGCTATTAATAAAAAGGAACTCCTGACAAAACCCAAAATGAGAGATTTAAAAACAAGCCATTCCTGACCTACCCAAAAGCCAAGATTTTAATAAAGAAAATTTCCTGAAGCACTCAAAAACTGGAGATTTTAAAAAAAGCAATTGGCCTACCCCAAAATTCAAGATTTTAATAAAAATCAGTTCTTGACACACCCCAAAATTTGCGGTTTTAAAAATGAAGCTCCCCCAGTACAAGTTTTAGCCCAAAACTGCATTTCCTCTGACTAAACGTAATTACAGTTAAGGCGTTCTGCAGGGCCCTGGAGATGTAAATATATAGGTTAAACATAGTTAAAATTCCACATCCTACTTAATTGCAGGCATTTTCCACGGAACAAAATGAGCTTTTATCTTCAGCTTTTAATTATTAATAACCACGAACAATGTCACTACCTTTAAACAATAACCCCGGCCTGAGAAGGAGATATTTCTCCCCAAATTTCCACAGGCACTCCAGCACACCTGGGGGAATAAGAAGCAATTTTTGGGAAATTCACATGGATTTTGGGGCAATTTTGGAGTGAGCAGGCCCTGAGCCTCCACCCCACCTGGGCAGGGATTAAGGACCACAATTAGCAGGACCATGCGGATTTTTTGTGGGGTTGCCAGAGCCCTGAGAGGGACCTGCAGGATCCCTGACAGGGATTCCCGGGATCTGGAAGCCCCAGGAACAGGGAGAACGCCTGGATCCGGTCGACTCAGCTGAATCATAATGGCTGCATTGACATTACCTTTCCTGAACAAGGCCAACCTAAACACAGGCAGCTGCCTGGGATTTAGCAGGAGATTTACAGACAGCACCGGCCGCTCCGGCTGCCCGGAGACCTACAAATCACCACGCCACACGCACAGCCCCGGGAACACCCCAAATCCCTGAGCACTCTGGGATTATTCCCACAAATAAAAAAAAAACCAAAAAAAACCCCACAGTGGGTAAGCACAGAGCTTCCCCGAGCCTGAGGGGCCTCCACGCTCCGGCTGCCACCCGGATCCCCTTTCCCTGGGTTTGAGGTTATTAACGTGAAACATGTGATCGGCCACATGACAGGCTAAAGGCTAAAAAGGAAAAAAAAAAAAAAAATTAAATAAAAAAAAAATATCGCTTGGATGCATCCAGAGGGGAAGGGAGAAATGGCAGCGTGGTGGGTACACCTCCATGTCCGTGGATTACAACCATTCCTGGGAAATCGCTGCTTTCCAGCGGCCCGGAATGATGGAAGCCATGGCGGGAGGAGGTTTAATAACGGGGTGATTGTGTAACTTGGAGCCTCCCGGCGAAAGTTGAGGCACCCAGTGGATGTTCCTGGTGCATGGGGACGAGGATGGCACCGGATCAATTAGGGCAGCGAAATGTGCATCCCCCCAGCCTCCTCCTCCTCCTCCTCCCTATCCAGGAGTTTCTCCGCTAACGTATTTCTCTCCTCATTAACTGCTTCGGTGTCTTCTGCTCTTTCCAAAATAGTACCTACTATAACGGGGCCGCAGAGGGGGCCAGCTGGCACCCGCCACGGGGCATCCAGACACGGAGCAGGGATTTAGGGGAGGAAAGACACGGGGGGCTGGCAGGATGAGGGCAGGGAGGGCTCTCACCCCCCCTTCCCCCAAATCCTCAGGGGAACCCCCCGTTCCACCCAAAGCAGGGGCTCAGCCCCCCAAACTGCGGGTGAGGCTCTTGGGCGTGTGATGAGGCCCATGCCAGGATGGGGATTCCCCCCCCCAACAGGGATGTCCCCTGCTGTCACCCCTCCTTGTCACCCCCTGCCAGGCAGCACCGCTGCGCCCACGGCCCCCATCCCACAGAATGGAGGGAGGGGGCTGCATCCTCTTGGAGCTGGGGGGCTAAAAATGCCCCCCCTCACCCCTCACCACAGGTGCCCCCCACCAACCAGAGATGCCCCCCAAACCAAAGGCCCCTCAGCTCCTCTGCAGACGTTTCTGACAGAATAGGGGGTGTCCCCCCAGCCCGACCCCCCACTCA
>VXAX01002978.1:46353-59349 GCA_013399835.1 Leptocoma aspasia | reverse complement strand
TCCAGGGGCAGCCACAGCTGCTCTGGGAATTCCAGCCCAGCCCCTCACCACACTCACAGCCAGGAATTCCTTCCCAATATCCCACCCAAATCTCCCCTTTTGCAATTGGAAGTCATTCCCTGTGTCCTGTCCCTCCATGCCTTGTCCCCAGTCCTTCTCCAGCTCTCCTGGAGCCCCTTCAGGCCCTGGCAGGGGCTCTGAGCTCTCCCTGGAGCCTTCCCTGCTCCAGGTAAACATTCCCAGCTCTGCCAGCCTGGCTCCAGAGCTGATATTCCTGACACAGAAAATTTTTGAGGGAAAGGAAAAAAAGACAATGGTCCGTTCCTACTACTTGAAGATGAAGGAGGACAAGTTTAGATGGAATATTGAGAAGAAATTCCTCACGGTGAGGGTGGTGAGGGGCTGGGATGGAATTCCCAGAGAAGCTGTGGCTGCACTATCCCTGGAAGTGCCCGAGGCCAGGTTGGAGCAACCTTGGACAGTAAAAGGTGTCCCTGCCCATGGCAGGGAGTGGCACTGGATGGGCTTTAACCAACCCAAACCATTCCAGGAATTCCATGCCCAATCCAGCACCGTTTGCTGAGGTTAACTCAGGTTTCAGGCATTCAGCAAAACACAAGGATTTTGCAGCAGAGAAGAGCCCACCCAAAGCCCCCCTGGAAGTGCTGATGAGCAGGAGCAAGTCCGATGTTCACTGTGACCTTCCTTGCTTAATTACACATTAATTTTTTTATAAAACACCTCAAAAGGTCAAGATTTGGTTTCTTTAGCTGCAACAAGGTTTCTAAAAATTGCGTTTGCTTCTCAGAGCTGGCAGATGGGGGGGGAGGGGGGGGGATGGTGTAGAAAAAGACAGAAAAGGGGAAACAGAAAAGCAAAGTTTGCTTTTATTTTCTTCCCCCCCAATGGAGGGTAGGGAAACAAGGACACAAACAGTGCCAGTAACCTGGCTCGTGTGAGCTGGAGAGGAATCCAGCATCCCACACCTCCCAGCCAAACCAGGGCTTGGAAATATATTTCAGATAAATTAAAAAAAAAACAAAAACAAAAAAACAACAAATATATTTATAGTTAAGGAAGCGTTTTTGGAGCCGCAAAGGCCGTGCCATGCGGGCAGGCTGGGGGTTGTCAGTGCCACCTTCCGTCAGCCGCGCTGCACTGCACAGCCACGAAAATCCAGCTGGAAAACCAGGATTGCATCACCCAGCCCAGCTCCAACCATTCCCCTTGGAAAAATCCTGAGCCAGCAGCGCTCCCACCCCTCCATCCCCCACCAGCAGGGAGGATTTCACCGCCAGAGCACGCCTAGGACCCTCCGTCATTACAGAATATATTTTATTTATGGAATTTTACAAATATCTGTACAATTCACGTGACATTTAAGTTAACGCTCTTTGTCTCGGCGCGTTCTCTCCTACAACACCTGAGTTATAATTGAAATACTGAGATGGAACTTGAGCTTCCAGCCGGATGAGGGGAAGGAGACACGGATGAAGATCCACAAGGAGCTGGATTTGGGTGGGTTCCCATCCCTTCCCCACTGGCAGGTGCCAGCCTGCCCAGCCAGGAACAGGAGCTCTCCTTGGTGGCAGGGCAGCCTCGTTTCTCACCCGCCCATCCCAAATCTCCAGGGTGCAGATTTCTCAGGAAACGGGGATAAACTCAAAACGAGAAGACAGCGGACTTGTGATTCCCACAGTGAATCCTGCCGGCTCTGAGGAAGCCGAGCCCTGCTCTCTGCCACTTCCCAGCTCTTGGGGATCTCCCAGGCACAGTCCAGAGGGGACAAACCCCCCGATTTCCTCCTGTCCTCCCCCACGGAGGCTTTTCCAGCAGGGATGCAGCTCGGGTGCCCTGTGCCGTGCCGGCCTCATGGTGTTTTCCAAGTGCTTCCTTGAGAGTGGAGAGGGCACCTGTGCCAGTGAAAGGACGCAGATTTTCCACATTGAGTCAGTCAGCCGGGGCTGCAGCTCTCTCAAGCAAGGAAAAAGTGTTTCCAATGCCACTTTGGTCCTGGAATCTGCAGCACAGGGAATGCCTGCGAGGCGATGAATGACTGCCCGAGCCAGCACAGGCCACACTGCTCTGTCCCAGCGGGAAAAGTGACTTATGGTGACAATCCACAAGAGACACCACACAGGACAAAGCAGAGCCCGTCTCTCCTTGAGGGAATCACCTGAGGACCATGTGGCACCTTTGGGTGAAGGGTGATCCCAAAAAGGCTCGCTGCTCCTCCAGAAGTTGGTATCTAGGTTTTGAGGTGCAGGACAAAGCCAAGAGCTGAGGGGTGCTGAGGGGACAAATGCCCAGACTAGAAAAGCCACCGAGAGTGCAGGTGATGATCCAGGAGGGTCCTGGCAGTGCCAGAGGCCAGGGGCTCGGTGACAGCTGTTTGGAGCTTAGGAAGAACATCACCCAGCTGGGAACTACGGGAATTCAGGGACTACAGTGATCGAGCCAGGGTACAACGCTGCTAGGGGTGCTGAGCCTGTGCCAGGGCCCTCTGTCCTGCGATGGGCAGGAATAATACCTGGCACAGCCTCAGGCTTGCTTTCCTCAGAGGGGGAAGGGAAGGTGTGGGAGCCTGAGCTCCAGCACGGTGCCACCATGGGCCACCACCCTGTCACACCCTACACACCTGCACAGGTAGGGAGCAAAGGAAGACACTTCACAAACACTTCCAAAGCACCTGCACCTCTCCTCCATCCCAATCCAGCACCAAACCACGAGGGATTCCCCTGAATCCACACGGCCACAAGCTCACACCAGGTACAAGACAAGGGGTCTGGGGGCAAAACGGGTGCAAGGGAACCTCAAGCAACATGGGTGGGGTGGGCAACCTTATCAATATGATAATAAGTAATTCACCTAGTGAATCTGGGGAATGTGAGCCTGGAGGCAGAGCTGGGAAGTGCCTGGAATGCCCTTCTCTGGCTACTCCCTAAGGCTGGGAACACACAACCTAAAGAGGTTCACAGTCTGAGTTTTGCTTTTAAAAACACCCCCCACCCCACCCCGAACCTTAGCACTGTTTAAAAACCGGTGGTTGTTCCTGGGTGTCACCGTGAGCTTGGACACAGCCTGAGGAAAAATCCCTGGGCTGGAGCCTGCAGCCAGGCAGGGCTCTGCTCTCATCCCCTTCTGAGCAGCCCTCACAGAGGAGGAGTTGGGGTTTGCCCCTAATTCCAGCAGCATGGACTGAAGCGGGGGGGTCAGGGCATCCTGGCAGCCTTCTCCCAGCAGCCCAAGTGTCACTCCAACCCAGTTTGGTGTCCTCTGCTCTGAGCACTGACACCCAAAATGTGCTTTAAAACCCCCGCCCTCTTCACCCCGCTCTTGCCAGGGCACTGTCCGGGCTGAAACGGAGCAAAAGCAGTCGGATGATGGTGACATCGTGAACCTCCTCATCCTCGGAGAGCACAGCTCTGAGGGCTGGCTGGTGGGGAATGCTCTGAGAAGGGTCTGTCCCTATCTGTCCCCATCACACACCCCCAGAGGGGTCAGGACAGCGTCGTGTCCCATGGGAATGCTCCAAGCACAACGAGAGGAGCGGCATGGCTGGAGCAGCTCCTGTCTCCCCATTCCATCCTTCCTGGGAGAGGCGAGGAGAGAAGGGATATGACACTGGACAAAGTCAGGTCAGTCCTATGGGAAGGGGAATTCCACTCCCCTCAGCCTTAAACCAGAAAAAAATCCATGGAATAGCTTTCAATGTCTCTCCTGTAGTGTGACGTCAGTGCCCGCACAGGTACCGTCGTATGTTTGCAGCAGGAAAAGGAAAGAAAAAAAAAAAAGGAAAAAAACCCTTCCCCCCCCCAAAAAAAAAACCAAAAAACCATGGAAAAATTGGATCAGGGCTGCAGCTCGGGCTGGTCCTACCCTATCTGGATCTGCCCCGAGTACATGGTGAGCAGCACCATGATGGTGAAGCCCGTGAGCAGCCCCGCGTTCTGGATGGCGAAGGTGATCAGGGCGCTGCCGTTCTGCTCATCCTCCCGGCTCACCTCGTTCATCTCAGGGAACTGCAGGGGGAAAAATTGAGATGGCAGGACTCAGTGACAGCTCCATCTTTCCTCAGCAAACATCCACCACCCTCCCATCCTGAAGATTTCAGCCAGGCAAAGCAAAGCAGAGACATCTGCGTGTGCCAAGGGGACAGAGCAAACCCCGCCATGCCTGCAGGCTGAGGGCAAGCAGAGCTTTTCCTAGGAAAAAATCCCAGGGCTCGGGGTTCTAGACTCAGGATTTGGGGCTCAGGATTTACCATGTCAGCCAGTGCTATGTACAGGAACATCCCGCCAGCCAGAGCAAAGATCCAGTTGGCAGAGAAGTGGCTGCCAGCCACGATGCCGAAGGCCAGGCCCACGTAGCAGCAGCAGGCAGAGATGAAGTTGAAGAAGAGTGCCTGGCGAATGGTCATCCCAGCATTCAGCAGGATCACAAAGTCCCCTGTGGGAGAAGAAGATGGGAGGATGAGGAGGGAAGGGCTGTCAGCAGCATTGGGACAGCACTGACTTGACCTCGTTGAATCCCAGAATATCCCGAGTTGGAAGGCATGACAAGGATCAGAGTCCAACCCCTGGACTGCACAGAACACCCCAAACATCACAGCATGTGCCAGCTCACGTGTGGGCTCCCTGTGGCTGCTGGCACTGGGCACTGACCATCACACTGCCCCTAAATTCAGACATTGACACCCAAACCTGCTTCTCCTTCACTAACGATCCCCCTGTTTCTAAATTCAGATGTTCACGCCCAAACCCACCTCTCCTGCACTGACCATTACACTACTCCTAAATTCAGACATTCATACCCAAACCTGCCTCCCCCCTCAACTGCCACTAAATTTGGACATTCATACCCAAACTCACCTCTCCTGCACTGACCATTACACTACTCCTAAATTCAGACATTCATACCCAAACCTGCCTCCCCCCTCAACTGCCACTAAATTTGGACATTCATACCCAAACTCACCTCTCCTGCACTGACCATTACACTACTCCTAAATTCAGACATTCATACCCAAACCTGCCTCCCACTCACTGACCACAGCACTGTCCCTAAACCCACACATTCCCACCCAAACCCACCACCCCTCCACTGCCCCTAAATTCAGACCATTCCCACCCAAACCCACCTCCCCCCTCCCAAACCAACGAGGTGCTGAGGGTTTTTTTTGTCTTCAGATGCCTCCATCTAAATTTAAATCTCAGACATCATATTACCTCGTTATTTTTAGAGCGGCGATTACTCAGAGCAGTTTACAGCCCTCCCTTTCCCCCCTCTCAGCACCATCACTGTTTATTCCACCCCAAATTCGCCTTTCTGGGTGGAAAAAGGACGGACTCCAGAGCGAGCAGGAGCAGGGGCAGATCCAGGGAGTCACATACCCAGCTCGTGTGGGAACTCCTCACAGAGTATGGCCACGGAGGTGCTGATCCCTTGGAAGACGGACACGGTGAAGGACGCGCCGATGGCCAGGCCGTCGATGAAGTTGTGGAGGCCGTCGCTGAGGGTGATCATCCAGGCCAGTGTCCCGATGTCCGAGTACCTCACCTCCTTCAGCCAGTAGCACGCGCTCTGGGAGGCCTGCAGGTCCTGCCACAGCACCCCAAAATGGGGATCAGCACCCAAATGGGGTCACTGATCCCTCCTCCAGACGGGAAAACCACCCCACTAATCATTAAACCCACACAGCGGAGCTGTTTGCTTCCCACCGCACACAGAGAATTTGGGCTGCAAAACTCTTTTGAACTGACAGGTGGGATTTTGCCACAATCCCACGGGATGAGGTGCTCACCTGGACAGAGAGGGAGCCCACCACGGCCTTCTCATCCCCAGAGGGGGGCTTGCACTCCAGGTCGTTGGTGATATGTGGGATCATGTGGTCCAGGTCCCCATTCTGCAGCTTCTCTGTGACCCCCTCCTCCTGGTCCTTCTTGGAGGGCAGAGCCTCGGGGCCGTAGTGGCTGTGCCCATGGTGGTGCTGCGGGATCAGGGGATTCAGGGCTGTCAGTCATCCCAATATTCCTGCTCTTTCCCACCCTGCCATCCCAATATTCCTGCTCTTTCCCATCCCACCATCCTGAAATTCCTGTTGTTTCCCACCCCACCATCCCAATATTCCAGCTCTTTCCCACCCCACTACCCTGAAATTCCTGTTGTTTCCCACCCCACCATCCTAATATTCCTGCTCTTTCCCACCCCACCATCCCCTGCTCCACCCCACCTGGTCCTTCTGCTTCAGGAGCATCTTCAGGATCTTCTCAGTGAAGAAGAAGAGGTAGAAGCCCCCGAACACCACAGCGGATTTGGAAACGTAGTAATCTTCCTGAGGGTTGAATCCAAACGCCTGCAGGCAGGAGGGGACATGGAAGAGGATGAGAAGCAGGCCCTGGCAGTGTCCTTCATCTGCCTTTGCCCCTGGGGTGACACTGGAGGGGTGACACAGCTCTGAGCTCTCTCTGAGGAGCAGCTGCTTTGGGGACAAGCTCAGAAAACGGCTTTGTGCACCTTTAATCTCCCTCATTCCCTCCTCCAAGCCGGCTGTGCCCCAAGGCATTGGATCCAGCACCTGCACTGGGGCAGGGATGCCAAAACCAGGCTCCGCTCTGCACGGGGGACCTGCCTCCAGGGCTAGAAAAAGCCAGAAAAGGCAATAAAACAACGATTCTCTGCTTGAAGCAGACCGGGGATCTCCCTGGAGCGATTCCCTTCCAAATTCCAGCTCCGAGGGGCTTCCAGCCCTCCATACCTCGCTCTGGGCTCCCCTCTGATGCCGCCTTCCCCTTCTCCAGCCAGAGCCCAGAGAGAGAGAAAAACAGCCCCAGAGAGAGAGAAAAGCACGGACCCGCCAGGCCTCTCCCTACCTCGGGAATGAGCTGGAAGAGGGCGTTGGAGTAGAGAGTTCCAATCGCCAGAGCTATGAAGTAGAGGAGCAGCCGCTTGTAAAAGGTCTTCTTCATGAAGGGCACCACGCTGGCTCCCACCAGCGAGCACAGGGAGATGACGGAGACGCAGAGGAAACCATAACCCCAGACTGGCAGAGCCAAACCCACCCCGGGAGACGGGACAGGGAAGGGACGAGATCAACGTGGGGATGGGCAGGGACAGCACAGAGAGAGGAGGGAGGGAGAGAGGGGAGAGAAGAGGACATTCATTAGTGATTGCTGTTCATCTGGCGCCACCTCCAAAGGGCGAACCCGGCGCTGAGCGGCTTTGGGAATGTTTGGGAATCTCAGCTGAGTTATGGCAGCCAGGCCATGTCCCAGCCAGCCCCCAGCTCTGCTCCGTGGGCCATTCCCAAGCCACAGAGCACCGGGGTCCCCTGAGCACTCATACGCTCCATCCCTGTCGTGCAGCCCGTCCCTGCTGGGATGCTGCGGGTGCTGGCGGGGCTGGAGCGTACCTCTGGCATTTCAATTCCCAGCAGATCAGGAATTAGAAACCAGCCCTTGGTTTCTATGTCCAGCAAATAAAAGTTGCAGTTTTGGAGCTGAAAAGGAGTCTTGGAAAAACATCCCACTGCCAGCACGGATGAGGTGTTCGCTGCCCGGCAGCAAAACAGGCAACGCCACGGGGAAAAACCCGCTGGAATTTTAAGGCTGGATGTGCCAAACAGCTCATCCTCCGAGGAGGCACCTGGACCACGTTCCAAACGTTTCCAATCCAGGTGGATTTATTCAGCTCCAGAACTGCGCAATTACAACACAATTAATTTGCGATATTTCTGTCGGTCCCATCAGAGCACCAGGAAACCTCATGGAAGCCAGAGCCCTTGTAGGAACATTGGGCTGGGAAATCAGGTAGGGGGAAAAAAAAAGGCAATAAAAGGATTTGTAAAAGTTGGCTGATTCCAGAGGAAGCCGGTGCTTCTCCAGGCTGTTCTCCATGCTTTTATAAGGATATTTGATCATATTTTCATGGCTATTTCACAATTTTTTCCCTCTGGCTCATGCCAGTAGTGCTGCCACAGGCATGGCTGAGCACATCCCTCCAAGGGATAAACTCCTGGACACGCAGAGCGGGAACAAACCGCTTCTCCCAGCACATTCCCACCCCTCAGACGTGGCTGGGATGGAGGACACTGAGGGTTTCCTGGTGCTCAGAGAGGTGAGAAAAGCCCTGCGGAGCCCCTTGAGCCAAGCCCTGAGCCTCAGGTGACGAGGGTCGGATCGATTCGGCGGGGTGGAGGCAGAGAGGGCGCCCGGGGAGCTGCCCCCGGAGACGGGAGAGAGGCAGGGACGTTCTACCGCACCTCTGGGATGAGCTGGAAGAGCGCGTTAGAGAGCAGCGTGCCGATGGAGAGCGCGATGAAAAACAGGAGCACCCGGCTGAAAAAGGCCTTCTGGGAACACGGAACGATGAGGACTCCGAGCAGGGAGGCCACGTTAATCATGGACACACTGAGAAAACCAAAGCCCCACACTGCGGAACGAGAAGAAACGAGGGCCAGACATTACCGAGGCTCTCGGAGAGCCCGGACCCGGGCAGGTGGGAAAGGCTGGCTCCAGGGCTGTTCCCCGCGCTCCGGATGCTCCAGCTGCGACAAAACCATCGTGTTTGGTGCAGGGAAGGTGGGAATGAAGCCACTGGGATCCTTGGAAAAGCTTTTCCCGAGCCAGCCCCAGCGTGGGAGAAGCCGAGCTGTGCTCAGGGCAGCTGATCCAAGACCTTGGGCATTGTCGGGACCGGGATAGGCGGGAGCTGTTTGAGCATCCGCCGGCGGCTGGAGGCCAGCAGGTGCCTCCAGGTCACCCCTCCCACCCACAGGAACTCACAGCAGAGTCCCCTCCTCATCCAGCTATCCCAGAGGCACAGAGGTTATCCCGGCAAAACCACACCACAGCACGATCCACAGCAAGGAAAACTCGGTCAAGATTCCCAGCTGCTGGAGGCAGGGAATTCCCAGGAGTGGGAACTGGCTGTTCCTCATGTCTCCAAGCTCTGTGCCCAGGCCCAGGCTGTGCCTGTGGCCCCCCCAGCACCCCAATTACCTTCAGCTGAGCTGGGCCTGCTCTCCTCTGTCTGCTCATTCTCCTCATTTTCCAGGTTTTCGGAGGCACACGCCCCTGACTCCAGCTGCTGCAGGATGGTGGGGCAGAACTCCTTGAACTCGCTGTGCCCCACAGGGGAGCCCTCGCTTAAGTTGTGGATGGCGAAAAGCTCCACGGAGCTGAAGCACTGGAGGAGGGAAGGGACAGAAATGTGCCTTGAGATTCCCCCAGCTCCGCAGGGAGATTTCAGGAATCTGCAGGGAAGCTTTGGGGGTCCACAGGGAGATTTTGGGGGTCCCCTCCTTACGCGGGAGAGGTTCAGGCGCTGCTGAGGTGTTTGGGTGGCATTGGCGTGTCCCACTCCCACATCCAGGCGGTTCAGCAGGGCCTTGAGCTGCTTCAGGCTCAAGGTCTGGCTCTCTCCGTAGCGCTGGAGCAGATCCTGCAGGAAGGAGGCTGCGGAGACTCCGGTGTTGTCCCTGCCCGCCCGGACCTGCGGGCAGGGGAGGAGGCAGAGCAGCAGGAGCAGGCAGCAGCTCCGGGGGCCCGTGCTGGGGATCATGGTGCCTCTGGGATGCTGAGAGAGAAACCACACTGCTGTTGGCTTTGGCATTCCCAGCGCTCCAACCACGGCTCCAACCACGGCTCCTCCACCCCACCAACAGATTTATCCTCAGGGAGGGGGGGGAACAGCGCTGGGAGCACCCAGATCCTGAGGAGGACTCAGCATTTTTCCACAGTCTTTCCACGCAAGACCACCCCCTCCTCCTCCACCCTGAGCCACCCCAAGCCCCTCACTCACTGTGGGGGGCTGCCAGGACACGGTTCCTGGGGGCTCTCCAGCTCCGCAGCACCTCGGGGACCCTGGGAAGAGCAGGATGGTCGGGAAGCAGGCAGGGCTGCGAGGGGGCTGTGCCAAAATCCAACTGTGCCAGCCCCAAATCCAGCTCTCCGGGGGGTGAGGAGTCACACTCCAGCCCTGGGCCACGTGTGGGTCCCCTCGCTGTCACCAGGGCTGGGACACAAATACCTCTGGGACCTCAATGCCAGCGCTCGGAGGAACACGGGAGCCGCGAGGACAGAGGTGGCCTGTTCATTAGGTTATAATTTAACCAGGATAATTACCATGAACCGAGTACTACCCTGCTCTAACTGTAGGTGCCTTTATAGTGTTTGCCCTGAATCAATCCTTGCCCTCTCTGCCCCTTTCATATGTGCTGGGAATTGATAAAGAGGGGTGGCACAGCCCCGGGGTGCAAAGGAAGGGGCTCGGGGAGAGGAGGGGACGCCAGGCACGACCTGCACGTCCACCTTGGGAGGCACCCAAGAACCTGGAGCTCAGGCCGCCTTCCTGGAAAAGTTTCCCTGAAAGGTGGACGGCAAATTTGGGATTTGCAAAAACAAAATACAAGTCTGCTGCCTCCATCAATGCAGCAGCCATCCCAGTCCCAGTGTGGGGCTCCAGGTGCATCTCCTGATCCCCCTGGCTCCCCTTTCCAGGGGCTCCTGGTGCTCCAGACCCAGCCCTGGACACCCTGCAGTGCCTGGCCTGTGCTGCCGGCTCACAGGCTCCAGTCTCTTCCAAAAACCAGGACATTTTTGAAGCCTGGCCAAGCAATTGTTCCAAAAATAACCTGGGACCAGGATTTCCACGCCAAGGGGCTGCCAGGGAACTGCAGGACCCCACTCCCCCATCCAGGACCCCGCTCCTGCTGAAGGCTCCCACATTCCTACAGGTTTTACCAGCTTACCACCACTTTGTGAGCTTTGTTCTCCGGGAGGTTTTAGCCTTCTCCTGCCAGGGCTTAGCTCAGATGCTTTGACTTAACCCCTCTCTTCCCAAAACGAGGGAGGGAGCCCATCCAGAGCAATGCTGATGGTGGGAACACCCTGCTGGGTGGGGGGACCCGAGGGACCTCTGCCTCTTCAGCATCCCCCAGCAAGCCCAGACCCTTCCTCTGCCTCTTTATCCCAATCCACCCTTCTAGGTGGGTCCTCCTGGGCTACATGGGACATCCAGGCTGCCGGTGACTCCCACAGGTGCTGGCACAGAGCCCACCGTGCCAAAGGTTTGTCGCGGCTGGCCGCACGTCCCGCTGGCTGCCCTTCCCAGCCGAGTGCTCCCCGTATCTCCGACCCCGCCGGGAGCCGTCCTGCTCCCTGCACACCGATGTCCCGGCCCGTGCCAAGGCACGCAGCTCTCTCCGCTGCCAAAACCCCTCCCGGGGGTTTCTCCCAAAGCCGGGCTGAGCCGGATACACCCAGGGTGGAAAACCGGACCTCAACTTTGCCCCTGCTGCCAAAGGAAAGGCAGGAAGCGCTGAGAGGGCAGAGCCGGGCAGCGGCCGGAGCTGCACAGGCTCGCTCCGTTTTAGGGCAAAACGAGGTGGAGGAGCCGCCCCTGCGGAAGAGAAGGGCCCGAAGAGGGACATTCCGGGGGGGCTCCGACCTGCTGGAATCCCAGGGCAAGGCAGGAGGGTGCCGAGCACACCCAGCCCAGCGTCCCGGGACAAACGGGATGCGACAAACACCAAAAAACCGACCCTCGCCATCCCCACTGCCAGCTGCGACCCCCCGGGGCCCCCCGGCCTCCTGCCCGCTACCTTCAAGGGCGTCCTTCCACCGGGATGCGCTCCCGGAGCCCGGAGCCAGCGCCTGACCTACTTTATCGCTCCTCGGGATGGGGCACGGGGACAAACCGCTGCCACGGGAAGGGACGGATGCCCGGGAGGGATGTGCCCGGGAGCGATGCCACGGCAGCACAACGCAGCTCCCAAGGCCAGGCAAACCCTTCCCATTTCCCTGGGCTTCACTTCCCAGAGATCATCGATCTCGGCCGCAATCCGCACATCCCCCCCCGCCCCGCTCCGAGCGGGAAGGTGACGCCGGGAATAAGAACCGCTGGCACAGCCGAGCATGACCCCGGCGACGTCAGCCCCGCGCCAGACGCTTCCCGAAATCCCGCGCAGGGACAGCTGGCTGGTCAAACCTGGAGGGGACAGGAGCAGCGGGGGCCCCCAAATTCCACCCTCCGGGACCCATCCCGCTCCTGTCGGGGCGGTCGGAGCCAGCGGGGCCGAGCTCCTTCCGGAGCTCCACGTGTCCTGCGGCAAGGAGGGTTTCCAGGAGCAGGAGGCTTCTCCATGCCCTGCGCCTCGTCCCGGGGCCGGCAGCGGACCCGTTCCCGGGTCACGGGCACCCCGGGCTGCCCCCGGAGCCTCCGAACAGTGTCCTGTCCCTTCCTTTCCCGTGATCCCAGCCCGGAGCGGGCAGATGGGCAGCGAAATCGGCAGATACCCCTGGCATCCCACCCCACACGGACCTCCCAGTCCTGCCCAGTGCCCCCTGGACCGGAGCTGCTGCTGGCCCCCAGTCCCTGCCCCATCCCACCGCCGCTGCCAGGTCCCAGAGCTTCCACTGGTGGTGCCAGACCCCATAACTGGGCCCTACACCCCAAAACTGAGTCCTGCACTCCATAACAGCGCCCTGCACCTCAGACCCCACCGCTACCTGCACCCCACCTGCCCGGACCCCACGGGCTGTCCCAAAACGAGCCCCCATGGCTGCCCCCAAGCCCTAGGACCGGCCCCAAACCCTAAACAGCCGCTCCCTGCATCCTTCCCTGCATCCCCCATCCCCATCCGGGGCTTGGGGCCGGCCCCAGCCCGCTCCCCCCGGTCCGCTGCTTCCCTCCCCGCGCGGCCCGTCCCCGCAGCCGGTTTCCCGTCGCATGGCAGGGCTGCCGTGCCAGTCTGGGTCCGTCCCGGCCCAGCCCGGTCCATCCCGGTCCATCCCGGTCCTACCTCCGCTCCCGCTCCCGCCGCCGCCGCTCGGGGCCGCGCAGGGCGCACGCGCGGCCGCCGGCACGGAGAGCGCTCCCATTGGCTGCGGCCGCCCCAGGCCACGCCTCCGCTGCCTCAGGCCACGCCCCCTCCGCGGTGCAGCGCCGGGACCCCCCAAAAATCTCACCCAGGACCCCCAAAAAATCCCACGCGGG